>SNQN01008762.1:0-27868 GCA_008642245.1 Bassia scoparia | reverse complement strand
CTATTTAGTGAGGATTCCATTGTGAAATCAGCAAGTTAGGATGATTGGTCTCTTCAGGAGTTGACATAGATGACTAATGGTGGATAATGGCAACTGTCGCTTGTTAACAATGAATTAAAGGAAAATCAAATCCCTTTGTTTAATTTTTGAAAAGCWTAAATTTTATGCTTATTTACACCAATACAGTGTAGTATGAAGAAAATGTTACGTTGGATATGGGAACACTTATATTGATTTATTACAAAAAGCTATGTTATCATGTGGAACATGCTTTTGGTGAGCTTGCTTGTTATTTACCAATACTAAAATATTTTGTTGTATTTCGAGTTAGGCTCAGGGTTTAGGGTTTGATCTAACTTCTKTTACATTCCTAGGAAACAAATAGGATATGACAAATTTAGGTGCTTGTATAACTCTGTTACATTTTTAGGAAACAAAGATGTAATTGCATCCTAAAATATGTGGAATCTATATTCGTTGATCTCTCTTTCTTTTTGCAACTATAATTCTGTGTTCAAAAGTATTATCACTGGAGTATATTGTTGTGGCTCAAGTTTGTAACGCAGATACTACTAATTTTGCAGTTACAGGTATTGATTAGAGGTGTTTTGGAGACCTAGCTAATCAGTAAGTTGCACATTTGGGAGTCATCTTGCTTTATTGATCTGATTTGGGGTTTTCGAATTTTAATTGTGTTTGGGTTGTTATATTGTTCGAATTTGATAGGCTTTTCTTCTGCAACTTTGATAGGGTTTTCGAAGGAATCGATAAGAATCGAAAGGGAATATCATTATTCAGTATAGTGGTTAAACTCGTTGTAATTTAGCAAATTATGGGGTGAGTTCTTAATGCTTTCAAACAAACCCAACAATAAAWAAATGYTATCTCTAGGTCATTGCTGTATTTGCAAAGTTGCCATTATTGTTGCTTCTGTGCTTTGTTGGAATCTSTAGGTTTGATTTTAGTTGTGAAATTCATCTTTCTTCCAGGATGAGACGAGTGAGATGATGATAAGGAAGAAGAATGCAGTGAGGTGTTCCAAGAATGTTGGGGAGAGAGAGAGGGAAGATATCCGGCTTAAAACATTCATGCTTTTGAGTCGTTATGGTACCAAGACTGCAATTAGTAAGGTAAGAACAGAATGAGGCTTCATCAAATCAAAACTAATATCCTCTGCTTCAAAACGTAGCATGGGTATGTAGTTGCTTTGCTTTAATTAATGGCTAGATTCCTTAGACGTTTCGTTTTTTTTTGTTTGACATTGGAACTGACAGACAATGGCTATAGGCTGTCTCTTATACACATCTAGATGTGTATAAGAGACAGCTTAAACATACTGTCATTAAATGTTGCAGGAAGCAGTAGCAATTGGCAGAACATTATTTGTGGCCATAAAGACTACTCCATTGATGGAAACAAAGAAATGTTAGCACTAGGAAGTAGGAAGCATGAATATTGTTGGTTCAATGACATCTTGTTATGTTGCTACCGGTAAAATTTTGCTTTTGAATCTCATAATACTCCTTTTGCACCTAGATAGTAGCTAATTTTGAGAAATATTCCATATTATTATCAACTATTTTAATTTTCACATTAACTTAGCAGTGTAGTCTTTTTTCTTCAAGTTTAAACATTGTATGACTATGTACTTCCAATCAATAAAGAAACAATAGTGTAATTATTTTGTACTTTAATGTGTAGATCTTTTTTAGCAACAAATAAAATTGTGTGGATCGGACCTTGTAGTTATGAGCCTTTGATAGATCATATAATATAGAGATTCAATAAATCTTGGTTCTTTTCCAATTTTGTCACATGTTTTTTTTATTATTATTATAGTCAATATAGTAGAGGCCACCAATTATGCGTTTTTGTTTTGCGCTCAAATTTTGAAATCTAATATTTATGGTCTGTAAAATACGTACACATTTCTAAACGATGAATGTTACATGGGTTTTTACTGCTATACTCTATTGTCCACATCTTTTGTTATTCGTTCTCAGTTGCTATTTAACATTTGCTGGTTGGAAAAATTTAAAGCACAGGTAATCATGAAGTTGTATTCGGAGTACAAGAATTGTGTTAGAAATTCGCTTTATGAACAACACTGTCCAATTCCTGTCTCTTATACACATCTAGATGTGTATAAGAGACAGGTTCTGCTCTTGTGTTGTGTCCAACTTTGGTTGTTGTGATGCTAGCATTATTCCGATTTTCTAAACGATGAATGTTACATGGGTTTTTACTGCTATACTCTATTGTCCACATCTTTTGTTATTCGTTCTCAGTTGCTGTTTAACATTTGCTGGTTGGAAAAATTTAAAGCACAGGTAATCATGAAGTYGTATTCGGAGTRCAAGAATTGTGTTAGAAATTCGCTTTATGAACRACACTGTCCAATTCCAATGCAGTAGAAGATTTTGTCAYTAATTTTTTAAACAAATACAGATGAGTAAATTATCAACAAAATATTCTTAAGATAGCTGAAAGTAGAGACTAAAAGCAAGATAGCTGAAGATGTTGAAAAAGCTGTGGCTTGTGACTGTTAGCTTGAAATTGCACAAATTGCAAGCAAAGCTGGATAGATGCATTAATGAAAACAAAAATTGTAGATGATGTATGTGATCACATGGTTGGTTTGTGTTTATCTATTGGTTGGTTTTCTGTACTTTAATCAGTTTCTTTTATTCAATGGKTGCAGCTCTCATTGTATACTGGCTATATTCCGCGAGCTTTCATTCTATTATGCAAGCAACTGCACAACTTTAATGAAATTAATGTCTTGTATTCAATTTTTCAAGCAATATCATTTGTTTTTATAATTTGTTTGTAATTTATAGTTTGCAAAAACGTATATGATTAAAATCGAATTGTGAAGTATGATAAAGTGGGACACGGCGCGCGTGCGCGCGCCGTGTAACACTAGTTAAAATAAAACCCTATTTCAACACTTCACTCTAATCTCACACCGTCACATGCCTAATCCTCTCACCTCTCATTCACTTCTCTCTCTTCTTTCACCGCTTTCCCCTCTTTCACTTCACCCTATGCGTCGACGTCTCTCGCTCTCCGATCTCTTGCTGAGCTGTTGCTATTGTTGCGTTGCCGACCCAATCGACACTATCATCTTTGCCGCGAGGTTGCTGCGTTGTGGTTGTTCTTAATCCCATTGTTAGGGTTTCGGTTTTATAAAGTATTATTCTTCTCCTCTTTTTCCCCGCATTTTTGTGTAGAATTGCTTATGTATTTGTAATTTTGTTTGGATTTTGTTGAAATCCTTAGTTTCGTTGGATTTTGTGTAGATCTGCCTGAATTTTGTTGCAATTGTGTTTCAAGTTTAGGTTGAATATGTGGCAAATTATAGAAGTGGAGTCTTATAGCAATGTTTCAATTCCGTTAATTTGTTACTCGTAGTTTATTTGAATGTTAATGGACTTAAATTGATTCTCTGTTTGTTAGCATTTTTTTGCTACTTAAAATTCATACTTTATTTTAACTGTAATATGTAATTTATTTGTTAGGTTGTTTGTAATTGCTACTCTAATTGTAATCCACCTATTCTCTTTATGACAAACGAAGAGCAAATGGAAACTTCATTCTTTCAATCCTTGGAGAAGGAAGGTAGATGGAAGAGGTGATAAGCAAGTCCTTTTTATGTATTTAATTTAATTTTATTTACTTGAGTGTTGATTGTATTAAAGTGTTTTGTTCGCAACATGTTTTACAGTACTATGTATTCTTATAAACAGCTTCAAATTTTAAAAGTTTTCCACATGAGTTGGTTCTTCAACGTCCAAAGTTTTCGGCTTTTGAGATCAATAAGTATCTTGATATTAACACTAAGCGAGCTGCTCTAAGTGTTTCTCCTTCYGTCGTCTCTCTAGTATCTTACACAGGTGATTACTTATCAATTCATGTTGTCCTTGTCCATGTTTCTGTGTTGTCAATTTATTTTCATTTCCCATCCAACAAAAAAATGCAAAAAATTACTAAATTTAGTGGGAAAACTTGATAAAAAATTGTGTAGGTGAACAGGAGTTGTATATGTGTTCTGGAATGATAAAAAATTACTCAACTCTAATTGTGTTTCAAGATTTCTTGATTTACTTAGCCTTTTTGTGATTATTTTTCTGTAATAATGTGTGCATTGTTAATTCAAGCTTATGATGCTTTGTAAGAAGTGGTCATGCTTTGTAGTATTGTTACTACTGTAACTGTTTGTTTTTTTTTTTGTAAATTTGTTTAGTAACAGCTTGAAGACTATTCTTAATGATTAGCATTGGATAGATGCATGTTCTGTCCTACAAAATATACTATAGTTCATGAATGAAGAATAAGACAAATAGAAGTATAATTTGTTTGTGTTCTGGAGAAATTGGATTTTTGATTGCTTAATTAGGAGCTATTTTTTTACAGATCTGTTTGAAACTGGAAATCTTTAGATGAACAAAACGAACCAGATCTGTTTAACTTTACCATGTGATCCTATATTAGTTTTGTTATTGTCATATACATCTTAATAGGATAGAGTTTAGGTATTCGTCACCATATGGTTTCTGAAAAAACATGGCTCTAAAAAAAGCTAAGCAAACCGTCTCTTCCAATTCAATCGTCGTTTTCAGGTATTCATTCTTCTCCTTCTTCTTTTCAATTTTCTTGTTCTATCTCACATAATTTTAGTTTTGATTTTTGTATTTCGATCTTGCAGCAAGTCGTACTGTCCATTTGTGTTGATGTGAAGAAGCTCTTAACTGAATTGTGCGCTTCTTTTAAGGCCTTTGAATTGGATTAAATGACATTGATTCTGTTTTCTTTTTTTTCCTTTAAAATTTCTGTGTTTTTTGTTGCAATTTTCCTGGTTTGGTATCATCAATTTTCTGGTTTTTTATCATCAATTTTCTCGGGTTTCTTAGTTGATTTCCTTCGAATTTTTAGGTTTTTTTTCGATTTTCAGACCTGGGGGAGGGGGGCTGCATGCTTGTCGAATTTTTGTTGGTTGATGGAATCTTTCAATATGATGTAATTTGTTATAAGAATATGTTTTCTGATAATTTATAGGAATCTTTCTTTGATTGTGTGTTTGATACTTACATTTGACGTTTGCTGCATCATTGTTAACAGTCTTAGAGTTATTATTATTGGTGATGTCGGCATCAATAGTCACACTAGCATTTGCATTATTTGAGCTTTTCTTCTGGTAGAAATTCTGAATATCTTGAAGGAGTAGAGAGTTGTAGTTTGTGGCAGGGGCTAAAAGTGCCTCAACATTGATATTTAGGTCGCGTGATCGCCTGGCAGACCTACTTCTCGTCAATGTTTGAGGCAATTTCAAGGTGTCAGTGGTTGATACAACAAGCGGGGTCACCATGGCATCATACTCAGCTATGTCTAATTGCTCTCTCTTATATATCCTCGGCTTTTGGTTCAACATGCGGGGTTTGAAGCTCATTCTCTCTGCAGTAATTATTTTTTTACTGTAATTTTTAATTTTGTTTTTATTGTCATTTTTAATGTACTCTACTCATTTACCTCATCAATATATATAAGTTTTTTTAATGAGTGTAATCTATACTCATTTATTTGTATTTCTTACCCAATTTTAATGGAAATTGATATTTATATGTATATGTAACAACTTTGGTTATCATTTTAGGATGAAAATAACAAAAAGTAAAAAAATAGCTCATGTTTTATCTCTCATCATAAAACGAGAGACAAAACAGGGGCTAATTTTTTTTTTTTTACACATAGTAGTCAAAAGCTTGGGTTTTTAGCTAAGAACCCCAGCTTTTGACTTCACAAAAACGCCAACTTTTGTGCCCTAAATAATCCCAACTTTTGATGATTTTTCTAACAGTGAATAAAGTTACTTTGTTTTAATTGATTAGTTTCACATACATATTCTTTTTTTTTGACAAGAGGAAAAGGGGACAAATCACCCCCAAATAAAACTAACACAGTGAAAACGCAGAAGAACATTACGAACATTAAATAAAAGGATCCTAATGCTATTATTGAAGCAGCTTTTCCCTAAAATTGCATCAACAGTCTCTTCTCGAAGCCCTCTGAAGTTGACATGTAGCTGAGATCTAGCAGTCAGGAGAGAGGTAAACTCCTGAAGACCATGCAATTCCTGGAACAGGTGGTTGTGACCTATCGCCTTGGTATCGAAGATCCAAGTGTTCCATCCCAAATCATCAGCAGTGAGAGATCCCCTACTGCAATCCATGTTGCTCGAGCAATTTGCATCCTTATATCTTCGTAACCTAAAACTCACCGTAGCTTTATCTTGGCACTCCACACCTCCGCCAATGTAATTTGTGGTACGGACTTTACCAAAACCTGGCGGCTCCTTGGACTCCTCCGTCCCTTTCCCGACAACATCAACGCCTCTAGCATGCGAGATTATTCTTTCCTCTACTATCCTTAGGACCCGCTCAAGCGACACACTGACCTCGTTAAAAATCACCCGGTTCCGTTCCATCCAAATCCCATAAAGGATATAGACAAAATACATAACAGATTGAAGGCCTGCACCCCCCTCATGGTTCCCTTTATCCTCCCTCTGAAGCCTACGAATCCAATCTAGGACCTAATCACCTAGAGGGGCTGCTTGCTGGTTCCCTGTCCAAATACCTAATCTGGACCCCTACCAAATCCGAGCCGAAATCGGACAATCCCTAAAGAGATGCACTGCTAATTCCGCAACCTCTTGGTCAAAACACTCCCGACAGAAAGCACACAAAGTATTCCCTGGAATGTTGCGCTTAACGATCTCAATCCCTACAGCAAGAGCATCATTTAGCAAGCGCCAGAGGAAAGTCTTCACGTTCCTGGTAATACGGAGTTTCCAGGATATCGTTCTATTGCCCCGGAGTCTTCTATGATTACCCCGTAAGCTATTTGTCAAGATATTGCTGCGTTGTACAACGGCATACCCCGATTGGACTTCGTACACCCCATTCCTAGCTTCTCTCCCGAAAACTTTATCTACCTGGTTTTCCCCGAGCGGAACTTTAAGGATGCTCTGGACGGCTCCGTCCTCATAAGTAGAAGCCAGGCTTTCTTTCTTCCAGCGGTAGTTCTCGATGAAAGTAGAGACGCTCAACCTTTGCCAGTCAGGATTACGATGAATCTAACTGGATGTCGGAGTCACCTCTTGGCCGTGGAGCCAAGGTTCACCAAGGCTAGCGTTCCTTCCATCACCTAAGCTCCACCCACATCCCTCTTTAAGGATGTTGAGTCCCCATGTGATACCATTCCAGCCCCAAGTTCCCTGCATCCCCAAAAAACCACCCCTAAACAAACTCGTGTCTGTTACAGAGTATTTGGATCGGAAGACCTTTGCAAGAAGGCTATCCCCCTCGTTGATGATTTTCCACCCAATCTTAGCTAGAAGAGCTTGGTTGAAGAAGCAGCTGTCCCGGATGTCCAGACCCCCCTCCTTCTTTGGTCTGGTAAGATGATCAATTTAATGGGAAAAACCTTTGACATTAAATAATGTTACATGTTCAAAGGAATAAAGTTTTTTCTAATAAATTAAGTGTAGTCATACCATATATTTATGTGACACACAAAACCTAATTAATGTAAGTTCAATAATAATTTGTTTCAATTTTTTTTTGCTGTACAAATACAGTCAAAGATCTATTTATCTATAAAAGTATACTAAAAAAAAATGTAAGTGTCACATGACATTCTTTAATTAAAAAAAATTCCTGCTTTTTCGCTTAGGATAAATATGAATTTTTTCTCATAAATAAGTAAAAATATTTAGAAAATAAAAATTAACCTATAAATACTATCTTCGCTTTTGAAACAAATACTCCAAGGTCGTAGAGGAGAATTTTTTATTGATTGCCTCATAATTTTGGTTAAATGTATTTGTTCATTATATTTTTAGTAAGTGGAATCCAAATTACATTAATTAGTTTTATGGTTGTACCAATAAAATATTTTATAAAACTTAGTATTTGACATAAGTTGAAGGGAAAATTTGTCGGGGCTCGGTTTAGCGGTTGTTGAAAACAATAAAYCAAGTCGATCAAACAAAAATTTATAATACCTAACTAACTAGCTACACAAGTATAGCGAGTAAGCGTCGTACATAAGAGAGGCTAAGATGTTTGCATGAGTTTTTACACTTGAGTTTGGGAAGAAAAACGAATTTTGAAGTTGAAAATTACTAAAACTAGAAGCAAAGCTAACGAAATAACGATTTGAAAACCACTATCACAAAGCACTTAGGAATACTAGCTTGCGCAACTATATAAAGGATTTGAATGGCAATCAAAGGTTTTGTCTCAATTCAACAGTRAATCAGATGTGATCTTAGTTTAGCAAATTAGTTGGAATCATCTCCCAAGTCATCCAACTCTACCAACCTTGCTCAAACCAAAGTCCCCTGCAAGTTCTCACAAGAATTAGTCAAAAATTGATTAAACCAATACCTAAAAAACCCCTCCAATCCCTTGCAAAGGTTGAACAAGGCAAACCCTTCCTCTCAAAGCCTTGGGTGGCCAAATCCAAAACCAAGTAAGAGTGAGAAACCACAATATTAGGAACAAGAATTTTTTGAAAAGTGATGATAATATCATTTTGACATCAACGGATTATAGTTGGGCTCCCTAGCATCCCTATGCTAGAAAACTACTCACAAAGCATGATTGAAAGCAAGATAACAACAAAAATAGCAAAAGAAATCATAGAAATAGCCATTGAAGCAACAAAAACCAAAGCATAATAGGGTATTGAATAATTTGCTCAAATCTAAACCAAAATCAACAAAGCAAACAACAAAAGACTCACAAACACACTAAGATTCAATCTATCAACAAATTAAATCAAAAACCAAAGTATTGAAGAAGACCCACAAAAACCTAGAAAACGAAAATTGTTCAAAACATGAAGTAAACTATATAAAAACTGAAAACTAATGCAAGAATTAGAATTACCTCAAAAAATTGATTGTATTGCATATAAGACTTGCTAAAATTAGTTAAGAATTGAATGAAATAGAGCCAAAACAAGATCAAGAACAAGTAACTTTCTCTCTCCTAAAACTAAGAACAAAGGAAGAAGATGAAAAGAAATTTGGGAGAAAAAAAAACAAAATTCGAAATTTGTATTAATATATGAAATTACAACTAATTGCTTACTACTTGCTTCTTACTACCTACTTAGTTCTCTCCTAAAACAATATATACAACTCACTTACAAGGCTTACAATATTAACAAGATTGTCATAACTAATTTCCACATGTGTCAATACACCTCAAGAGTCAAGGTCAAAGCAAGTCAACGCAAGAAAATTCAACAAAATCCAATGCCAAGTAGGCGCAGGCAGAGGCGCATGTGGTGGCGTGTGCCACCTGAAATGTGCGGCTAGTGGCGCTTGGCACTGCCTCGATGCGTGTGCACTCACATGTGGGGACGCGCGGGTGGAGGTGCGAGAGGTCTTGAAGAGGCGCGTGTGGCAGCCTCGATGCGTGCACGCGCCTTTTTCCTTCTGTTTTGGAGGAGTTCTTTGTAGGCGCATGTGGTGGTGCGGGTGGCTAGGGGTGGCACGTGTGGCATGCCTCGATGCGCATGCACGCGTATTTGCCTCTGCTTCAACCTACTCAACTACTTTAACTTCGAACGACCATATCTTCTCGCTCGGTGCTCGGAATGCAGCTTATAATATACTGATGAAAAGTTCTCAGAGTCTACTTTCTAACGGAAAAGGTCTAACCAACAAATTTAAAGTGTGCAGAAAGATATGGCTCGAAGAATGTGTTAGAGTACCGATTCAATTACTTTAAAGTTCGCCCTTCGCAAAACAACCACACCAACACGTAACAAAGCACAACAATAGCACACACATGCTTAGGCAACTTGTAAACACACACAACACTTTCAATTGCGTGTATAAGAATAGAAAAGAAGAGAAAATGAAGTTTAAAACCTATAAAAACTACTAAAAACCAACAAAACTCTATAATACTATACAAATGGGAAATCTAACCAAAATGCTAGTAAAATGATATTGAAAACACACAAATTGGCCAAAATAAGGAAGAAATAAGTGCCTAAATGTGACCATTTTTGGCACTTATCAAAATTCTATAAGATTGCTATTAGACCAGTATTGGTCTATGGCATAGAATGTTTGGCCTTCAAAAAAAGAATATTCAAAAGGTAGGGGTCACTGACATGTGGATGTTGAGATGGATGTGTGGGAATACTATGCGGGATAGAATCAGAATTGAAGTTATCCGTGGGAAAGTTGGTGTTGCAGATATTGCAAGTAAGATAAGGGAAAACAGTTTGTGTAGATTGCAAAAGTGAGATTTCACGAGGAACTAGTACGTAAAGTGAAAAAGTGGGATCAAGGAGATTTCAAACGATGTAGAGTGAGATCGAAAATGACTTTGTGGGAAGGAGTTAAAAAGGATCTGAAGCAGTTGAATTTACAAGCTATTGGGCTCTCGATCGTGGGGAGTGGAGGTGGAAACTTTATGTGGATGACTTCCCAGAATAGTCATTTTGGGTTCATGTTAGCCGACCCCACTTATGGGAATAAGACTTTGATTGATTGATTGATTGATTGAATTATTATTTGATATGACTAATGTCGTTGCGTGACCATTATTAAAAAAGGGGAAAGCGAGAGAGAAGAAGGAGTCGGTTGCTGCTGTTGTTGCATGACCTGCTGCTTGTGTCGCTGCCTGCCGCTGCCGTGGTTGCTGCTCGTCACTAGCCCCATCACCACCGGACAGCAGAAAATCAAGGATGAGAGAAGGACTTTAGTGAGATAAAGACTCCAATGGCGATTTCCAAAAAATGAGGGTTTTGCTCCTCTCTTCACTGACTTCACTATGGGTAAGAAGCGTCGAGGCACTCCTCCTCTCACTACTTCTTCGCGATTTCGTTCTTCTTCATCATTGATGTTGGCTGGTGGTCTCCAATCGAACGCAATTTTGCGGCTTAAGTGTCCAGATCCGTTGGATACCTTCGCTGATTTGGATGTAATTGACTGCATTGCTGGTCGTGCTACTTTGAGCGCTGCTGTGACGGGTGTTGCTGGTTGTGCTACCACCCTCGCGACGTCGTCTGGTGGCAGTCAGGTGGGCCCCAGTGCTGCTGCGAGTACTGATGTGCGAGCTGCTGTGATGGGTGCTTCTGCTGGTCGTGCTGCCACCTGTGCTGTGTCGACTGGTCGGGCTGTTTCCGAGGGTGTACAGGTGGGTCCCAACGATACACTACCTCCGCCTTCTGCTCCAGTAATGGTGGAGCCTTCTTCTGAGACGTGGAATTCTCTTTTTCAGGGGCCGTTGGCTTCCCGAGGTATGACTTTGTCGTTTGTTCCACCCATTGCTTTGAATGGTAATGTTGTTGCTCAATTGGACGCTACTGAGAGAGCGAAGGGGTCGGCTAATTGGGACAATGCTGTGATTTTATATGTGTTGGCTAATACTCCTTCTATGGCCGGTTTATCAAAATTTGTTGAGCTTAAGTGGATTTTTGCGAAGAAACCTGCGATTTTTAAGCATGTTGATGGTTATTTTGTGATTCGTTTTCTCTCGGATGCTGATAAATCATCTGTTCTCCACAATGGTCCATATGTGTTTAACAATAGACCTGTTGTGATTAAACATTGGACCCCTACTTTTAATTTTCACAAGGAAATCCTTACCCATGTTCCTCTTTGGGTTCGTTTTCCTAATTTACCATTGAATTGCTGGACTTCAGGTTCCTTAAGTTACATCTGTAGTGTCTTTGGTGCTCCTCTTTGTGCTGATTCCTGTACTACAAATCAATTGCGAATCTCCTTTGCAAGAGTTCTTATTGAAATGGATATCACTAAGCCCCTTCCTAAAACAATACACATTGTTGACCCTACTAGACAAACTTTTGAACAAGGTGTATGGTAGGAATGGACTCCTCCCTTTTGCCATAAATGTAATAAAATGGGACATAAATGTTCTGATCATGATGGGGAAAAGACTAAGCCTAAGAAACAAAAGGCTCATGGTAAATCTATGGACCCTGAGGCTGTCGAGGGTGCTGTGAAGTGGATGCCTAAGGTGGTGGGTGGTTCTCCGGACCCTGTCACTGCTGTTGGACCTTCTACATCTCTAGATGATGTGGTTCCTACTTGTGAACCAGCTCCGAGTGATGTTCCTGTGATGCCTGCAACTGTCCCTGTGTTTCATAATGTTGTATCTTCTGATGCTATTGTTATGCATACCCCTTGTAATACTTTGCAGGTGTTCCATGGTGAGGATAATGATGGGTGGCAAAGGGTGACTAAAGGTTCTAAGGAACAGCTGTTAACCAAGGTTGCTCCTGTGGTTCAGACTAATGCTTATTTGGCTTTAGTATCTATTGCGGAAGACTCTGGTGAGGTGGTAGTTCCCCTAGCTTTTAGGGATAGTCCACTATCACCAGGATGAAGCTTTCCTCATGGAATGTTAGGGGCCTAAATGACCCCTCCAAATGCAGTGAGCTAAAACATTTCTTATCTTCTCAGCATCTCACTGTTTTTAGGCTTATGGAGACTAGAGTGAAATCAAATAAAGTGGCTGCCATTCGGAAATGTCTTGGTTCTTGTTGGCAGTGGACTGATAATAATTTGTTTTCGCCTAAAGGGCGGATTTGGATTGGTTTGCTTGATGAAGAGGTTTATTTGCAGGTTCTAGCTGGACATGAGCAATTTTTGCATTGCAAGATTTTGCACAGGTCCTCTAACCTGTGTTTCTTGTTTCCTTTGTCTATGGGCTGCATACGGTGACTGATAGGCAGTCTCTTTGGGCTGATATGACTGCTTTACAGGTGGTTAATCATCCTTGGGTTATACTTGGTGATTTCAATTTTGTGCTTTGTCTTGAGAATAGACTTAATGGTGCTGCAATCACTAATTATGAAACCAAGGATTTTCAACTTTTTGTGGATTCCTTACTGCATACTGAACTGAAATTCACTGGCCCATATTATACTTAGAGTAATAAAGGCCTTGGTACTGGTAGAATCTCTTCTAAGATTGATTGGTGCTTTGGTAATGTTGTTTGGATGTAGGACTTGGGACATATTGAGACTTTAGTTTTACAAAGCTCCTTCTCTGATCATTCTCCTCTCCTTTTGGATTTCAAATCTGAAATTCAAGGGAGAGGTAGGCCTTTTCGTTTCCTGAATGTTTTAGCCTCTCATGCTACTTTTGACCATCTTGTGACTTCTGCTTGGTCTATTCCTGTTGATGGTACTCATATGTATCGTGTTTGGACAAAATTGCAGGCTTGGAAGAAGGTGCTGAAAATTTTACATGCTGAGTATTTTCGAAACTCTAATATTCAAATTGAAGCTGCCAGGGCCAATCTTNGACTCCTCCCTTTTGCCATAAATGTAATAAAATGGGACATAAATGTTCTGATCATGATGGGGAAAAGACTAAGCCTAAGAAACAAAAGGCTCATGGTAAATCTATGGACCCTGAGGCTGTCGAGGGTGCTGTGAAGTGGATGCCTAAGGTGGTGGGTGGTTCTCCGGACCCTGTCACTGCTGTTGGACCTTCTACATCTCTAGATGATGTGGTTCCTACTTGTGAACCAGCTCCGAGTGATGTTCCTGTGATGCCTGCAACTGTCCCTGTGTTTCATAATGTTGTATCTTCTGATGCTATTGTTATGCATACCCCTTGTAATACTTTGCAGGTGTTCCATGGTGAGGATAATGATGGGTGGCAAAGGGTGACTAAAGGTTCTAAGGAACAGCTGTTAACCAAGGTTGCTCCTGTGGTTCAGACTAATGCTTATTTGGCTTTAGTATCTATTGCGGAAGACTCTGGTGAGGTGGTAGTTCCCCTAGCTTTTAGGGATAGTCCACTATCACCAGGATGAAGCTTTCCTCATGGAATGTTAGGGGCCTAAATGACCCCTCCAAATGCAGTGAGCTAAAACATTTCTTATCTTCTCAGCATCTCACTGTTTTTAGGCTTATGGAGACTAGAGTGAAATCAAATAAAGTGGCTGCCATTCGGAAATGTCTTGGTTCTTGTTGGCAGTGGACTGATAATAATTTGTTTTCGCCTAAAGGGCGGATTTGGATTGGTTTGCTTGATGAAGAGGTTTATTTGCAGGTTCTAGCTGGACATGAGCAATTTTTGCATTGCAAGATTTTGCACAGGTCCTCTAACCTGTGTTTCTTGTTTCCTTTGTCTATGGGCTGCATACGGTGACTGATAGGCAGTCTCTTTGGGCTGATATGACTGCTTTACAGGTGGTTAATCATCCTTGGGTTATACTTGGTGATTTCAATTTTGTGCTTTGTCTTGAGAATAGACTTAATGGTGCTGCAATCACTAATTATGAAACCAAGGATTTTCAACTTTTTGTGGATTCCTTACTGCATACTGAACTGAAATTCACTGGCCCATATTATACTTAGAGTAATAAAGGCCTTGGTACTGGTAGAATCTCTTCTAAGATTGATTGGTGCTTTGGTAATGTTGTTTGGATGTAGGACTTGGGACATATTGAGACTTTAGTTTTACAAAGCTCCTTCTCTGATCATTCTCCTCTCCTTTTGGATTTCAAATCTGAAATTCAAGGGAGAGGTAGGCCTTTTCGTTTCCTGAATGTTTTAGCCTCTCATGCTACTTTTGACCATCTTGTGACTTCTGCTTGGTCTATTCCTGTTGATGGTACTCATATGTATCGTGTTTGGACAAAATTGCAGGCTTGGAAGAAGGTGCTGAAAATTTTACATGCTGAGTATTTTCGAAACTCTAATATTCAAATTGAAGCTGCCAGGGCCAATCTTGAGCAGGTACAGGCTGAGATTCAATTGAATCCGCATAGTAGGGATCTTCATGTGAAGGAACAGCATTGTATGTCTGAGCTAAAACATTGGACTCATGTTTCTGAAAGCATCTTGAGGCAAAAAGCTTGGGCTACCTGGTTGCAGTTGGGTGACTCTAATAGCCATTTTTTCTTTGCTGCTATGAAGCATCGGCAGAACCGGAATAAATTGGTGCATCTTAGCACTAGTTCTAGAGATATTCTTACTCATCCCGATGATATTCAAGCTGAAATTCTTGACGTCTACAAAGCTCTTCTAGGAACTAAGCTTCTTGATTTAGATGTAGTGGATCCTGGTGTGTTAAGGCATGGCCCTGTGTTGTCTGATGAGGCAAAAGAATCTTTGCTTAGGCCTGTTACTCATGAGGAAATTGAACAGGCTTTAAAGGCTATTGATGATTCCAAAGCCCCTGGTGTGAATGGGTTTAATTCTTTCTTCTTCAAGAAGTCTTGGCATCTTATCAAAGCAGATGTGTTTAGTGTTATGCTCTACTTTTTCAGGACTGGTACAATGCTTCCACAATGGAATTGGACTTCCATTACTCTTGTCCCGAAAGTGGAGTCCCCTTCTTCTGCTGCAAAATACAGGCCCATTGCTTGTTGTACTGTTCTGTACAAGATTATGTCCAATATTCTCACTGCCAGACTTGCTTTGGTTGTTGATTAGGTGGTTTGTGAGGCCCAAGCAGGTTTTATTCCAGGGAAGCACATTCCTGATAATATCCTGTTGGCTACAGAGTTGATTAAAGGTTATAGTAGGAAGCATCTTATCCCACGGTGTATGCTTAAAATAGACTTGAGGAAAGCGTATGACTCAGTTGATTGGAACTTCTTAGCTTCTGTTCTCTCTAGTCTTGGATTCCCTGCTTTATTTTTTCACTCGGTCATGGCTTGTATTTCTTCTGTTAGCTTTTCTGTGTTGATAAATGGTTTTCCTTCTGTTCCTTTTCGAGCTCAGAAGGGTTTGAGGCAGAGGGATCCTATGTCCCCTTTTCTCTTTGCCTTAGGGATGGAGTACCTTTCTCGATGTTTCAAAGTGATGACCCAGGATCCTAATTTCAAATTTCATCCTAGATGTGAAAAACTGGGAATAACTCACCTGATGTTTGCGGATGATCTACTCCTTTTCTCTCGGGCAGATATTGGTTCTATTCAACTCTTGTATCAAGGTTTTGCTAAATTCTCCCGCACTTAGGGTTTGGTGGCCAATTTGACAAAAAAGTGATCTCTATTTTGGTGGTACTTCTCAGGAGGATCAACTTTCTATTAGTTCTGCTGTTGGTATGCCTATTGGCTCTCTGCCTTTTAGGTACTTGGGAGTTCCCCTATCTTCCAAGAGCCTCATTGAGAAGATCAATAGTCGGATTAGGTGTTGGACCACAAGATTCCTTTCTTATGCAGGGTGATTGTAGCTTATTAGGGGTGTGGTTTTCAGTATGCAGACTTATTGGGCACAAATCTTCATGTTGCCTAAGAAAGTCGTTAAGGAGATTGAGTCTATGTGCAGGCTTTTCTTATGGAYTGGGAAAGTTAGTCCTTCAAAGAAAGCCCTTGTTGCCTGGAGTCAYCTTTCCCTCCCTAGAGTTTCGGGTGGTTGGAACATTATCCTTTTGAGCCTTTGGAATCAGGTTGCTATTGCTAAACTTTTATGGGACCTAGCTCATAAAGAGGACAAGCTCTGGGTGAGGTGGGTTCATACCTACTATGTCAAGAAACGTGACCTTTAAAGTATGCCAGTTCTTGCTAAGTGTTCTTGGGTACTTCGGAAAATTCTAGACAAAAGGCAGTTGATTGATAGTTGTGGAGGATGGGCCTATTTTATTCGACATGGAAAGCTTTCCACTCGTCAACTTTATTCTTATATTCGGCCCAAAGCTCCTAAAGTCAGTTGGCGGAGACTTATCTGTAACAATGGTTCTAGTCCTAAAAGTGTGTTTATTCTTTGGTTGGCCCTTGTTGATAGATTGAGAACTACAAACAAGCTTCAAAAGTGGAATCTCTCTATATCTATTGGTTGTGAAATATACCATTTGGCTGGTGAGTCTATCTCCCACCTATTTTTTAATTGTCCCTTCTCTTAATAGGTGTGGAGTACTGTGCTTCGTCACTATGGATCTATTAGGTCAGTGTTGTCTTAGGCAGATGAGGTGGCTATAGGTTTGAAAGCTGCTAAGAAAACTGACCCTGCTAGTTGTTCTTATGTTAGATGTTTTATTGAGTGTGTTTATGCTTTGTGGTGTAGTAGGAACTTTGTAATTTTTAGATAGGAGCATCACTCAATTGAGCATGTTATGAGTCTTATTGACTTTCGTGTGGCTTCGAGGGCTTAATTGCTCTTGTTGGTTTGTGAGCTTGGGACCTCTCCAAGACTAGGGGTTATTGTTTGTCTGGTCTTGGATGCTTTGTATTCTTCACCCTTCCTAGAAGGTGGGGGAATATAAAGTGGAGACTTGGTTTGTACTGTTACACTTTCGTAATAAAATCTCTCATTTACCAAAAAAAAGAATTATTATTTGATATATCATGGACATTGTGTTAGCTCTTGTTGTTAGTACTGATCAAAATGTACTAGTTGACTTTCATTGACAGAGAGCTTGACATTATGATTTGTGATCTATAAATTTAAATCTAACCGGGTAGCTAGCGATCAAGCACAAGCTCTGGAGAATGATTGGCGCTGGATGAGGTCCGTTTTATAGTCAGCCCAAGTATATGAAGCCATTAGTGGTAGATTGAGCCTATTTATGAATGCAATTCAAAGAGGGAAAGTTTGAATTCAAAGGAAAGACGTCAACTAACCGCTGAACTCATCCACGATCTTTCCCTCAAGTTTTATAAATAGGGATCCAAAGGCCGAATCAAAGAATAACATCAACAACAATAACTTCAACCTCTTTCGCATTTTACTATTTTCCTTAGTTATCACATGGCTTTTCAACTAAGTTAGTTTAGTTTTAGCCTAGTTTATCATATATCCTTAGACGGTTACTTTTCATTTCAATTTTGTAAACATGGAGGTAATCCCTTTTCCTTGTAATACAGTTGTTGTCTAACTTATCCTATATCTTTAATAATGGAAGACAATTTTTCTTTTATCAAATCGTGTTTGTTCTATACTTCAGTCCCTATTCCACAACTTGTTTGATTCCCAAAGTTCAATATCTTCTATAAGCCATTGCAAACAAAAACACTATTGGAAGTTTGACTTGTTGGTGAAGCACAAAAATCACCTCAATACTATTTAGCAAATTAGCAACATAGAAATCTACTATATTAGGTCCAAAAACCCAATGAAAAATTGACAATTAAACAAGACGTAAATTATTCAAGGCTTATCGTGTATGTATTGTAACTGAATTTTGCACTCATAATGTGGTTCAACACTTTTCATTTTATTGAATTGGTTTTCCTATTAATTATATAAAAAATTATATTACATTTGAAAGACAAAGTATAAGGAAGTTTTCTAAAAGCTCAAATATGGTATAAAATCCTGAATTCAACAAGATGAATATGTAACAATATTGGAGTAATAAAATTATAAATTAATGGAGATTTACCACCCCATACAACTTGTTAAAGGCTACATATATAAATATGTGGTAGACACATAACTTGAATTGACACGTTTTTTTGACAATTTTTTATTTTAAAAAATGCTCAAATTCAAAGGAAAGTAAAATAGGGCTTTGGTCATGTTTTAGGTCGAGGGAATTTGGGACAGAGGCAAAGCCAGCAGGGGTGACAAGGGGTCAAATGTCACCCCTTTTTTTTTAAAAAAAAATTACATTATAAATTAGCGATCGCTTTGTCGGTCGCTAAACGTAAATAAGCAGTCGCAAAATTATAAGGTTGTTTGCTAACTAGAAATTAGCGGTCGCAAAAATAGGGAACCTGCACAATTTACTACAATATACAAGTTATTTAGTTTATAGATTAGATAACTTATGATCTAAATTAAATCACTAATAATTATTTAAGACAGAAATAGATTAGGTTTATTTTCTCTTTTCGTTACCATTTAAATTCGCCATCACCACACTACCTTGAATTCCAACAATGGTAACATCATTTCTAATTCTCCAAGCCCTCAGAATGCTAATAATGGCCAACAATTATTCCCCCTTGCTGTTCTTGTTAGACAAGTTTGCTCTTAAATTTTGTGACTATAGTTTGTTGAAGAAATTTGACAGCTTCCTTATTTTTGGTTGTGTTATTGTTGTTAATAAATGTGTGATTGGGGATGGGGTATTGTAGACACCTGAAAATGTCTACCCAAATGAGTAATCAATGATGAAGTATACCACATGTCGCAATTAATTCGAACTCGAAAAAACGCAATTGAACTCGTAATGAAGCTCGAAATATGTGAAGTCAAGTCACACTCGAAATCATGAGGCAAAAGTAAAAAACAAGGCAAAAATATTTTCTTTCGGTTTTCTCGATAATCTCAAAGGTTTTCAAACAAGTTACGCTGGCGATTCTCGTGCTTTTTGTTTTTCATCGTGATCCTCACATTTTTCTGAATCCGCCAGTATTTTTAAATTATTTTTCTGATTTTTCGATGATTTTCTATGAATTTTGCAATATTTAATACGCAGAATCGCAGAAATACATGAATAATTAAAAATAGCGGAATGTCTAGAAACGTACTTTCTGCGAAAGGAGGCGTCTAGAATAATCCGTAATCTAGAAAATCGAGACATATGGTAAAGATTTATTCCGAATTGAAATATTTCAGATTTTTTGAAAAATTATATACGCAAAAGCCTGCGTATATACTCCTAGAGCAATATACGCAGGTATTGGGAATGTTGTACGCGATTGAGGAGCGTATATACGCTCACGCTCCAAGAGCGTATATACCTCATCATGAGCGTATATACCTCTCCTCTTGCCTCTGTGCCTATATATACGAGCCTTGCCTCATTCGATGGACACGTTTTTTCGACACGGTTTCAACACGATTTTCGAGACGACTTTTCAACTTCCGATTTCCAACTTCCAACTTCACGACTAAGCATTCTCTCTCTCATTCACAAAACTCTTTCACAAATAACATAAAAACAACGGAGTCTTTTGCGTTCTTTCGATTCGATTTGACAAGCGAAAAACAAGGTTGATTCTGAGATTACTCACCAACAATTCTCTTTCACTTTCTTTACTTGATTAAACATTATTATGATTAATGTAATTTTCACAATGTAGAAACCAACTTTAATCGTTCTATGTAATAGTATGTAGGCTTGTTCATAATGTTTTCAATTCATTGTTTTAGTTTTCATTCTTTCATTCCTTTTTTATTATTATTATCCATTGTCAATACTAACATTTCTCTATTCTGATATAGCGATCAAGACGAAAGATCATTGTGCTCGTTTTCATCTGAACTAACATTTGTTTTATTTGTCTTATATAGCGATTCAAGGCGGAAGATTCGTCTCGATTCGTTTTACAAAACTAACCTTTGTTTCGTTTGCAGATTAGGGTAAGATGGTTGTACATAATTTGAAGTTCATCACTTCATATGTCATTGTTGCATAATTTGTATATTTTTGCTAAACAAAGACCGGAAATATGTGAATCACTTTAAAGTCAGATTAAACTATGGAACCGGTTTTATGCACCGTTTTAACATGATTAATACAAAGTGGTCACAATTTCTAGGTTAGGTAGTCTCTGTGGATAATAGAACATACTCACTTAGTAATCTTTAGGGTTAGAATGCTTCTAAGCGTGCTAAAAAATGTAAAGTTGTGTGCATCCAATAAATCGTTTAATGGAAGTACAATAGACCGAAGTAAGGCCGCTACATGCGGGCGAATGGGTTACAGATCTGATTCGTTACCATGTCCCCGAACCCACGACTGGTTACTTGATGGACGTGGGGCCATTGTTTTGGCACAACGTTCGGGCGTCCGTGAATAACCTTTCTAGCACGGTGGCGACTCCCCTCAGTCGCCAACACTAACCCAACGCACTCCACGTCGGATCCGTGGCTCAAGCCCACGCAAAGCACCTCGATGTATCCAAAGCCGCGCGCCCGCTATACGCTGAGGCGCGGCCCACGTCCTACAATTTGGCGACTTCACTGGGGATAATCACCGTTAGGTGAAGTGGACAAACTTGAAAAGTCTCGTAATTTCCATCTACGTTTATTGTGATTTTGCATTTGCATGTGACCTTTCGAAATCGCCGCCTTAGGCTCTTGGTCCACTATGGGCATGTTCTATGCTCGAAGACCATAAGGGGGGATACTACCTTGGTTTGCATGTGGTTAATTGATCGCATGGCTTAGGCAAGTCTATCCCGCCCATGCCGTGTGTGCACGTGTTACTGATGCATGTGCAATAAGGGTATCTTGGCCATACATCGCTAATTGCAAGTGGTGAAAACTGGACCAAGCTCTCCCTTAGGCGTGGTCACTCTCTTGACTTAACCTAGAGCCGACCATAGTTGACTTGTCATCACGTGTCTTGTATATATGTGCATGTATGGGTCCTAGCCATTGACAGTTCTAGCCTTAACACAACACTTTCATATAGTCCATGGTCATCTTTTAGCTTCACAGCATGCATCTCATAACCATAGTGACTTTAGTTGACCTCTACCTTAGTCTGTGACCATAGTTCACTAGGACTTTTGTCCTTCAAGCTTTCGACCTTAGTCCACACAGACTTTGACCCTAGTCTTGACCCTTGACCATTGGAGTCCACATAGACTCTGATCTAGGTTTGACCCTTGACTACTAAGGTAGGCACAGACTTGACCTTAGACGTTGACTTTAGATTCACATTAGGATTGACCTTACCTTCAGCCAACATGGCTCGACCTCTAGCCGTGACCTCAGCCACTTAGGACATGTGCATACATCTCACGTCATCTTGGTCCCTTTCAAAAAAAAAAAATCAAAAAAAAAAAAAAAAAAAATCAAACAAATTCAAAAAAAATCAAAAAAACGAAAGGGACCTTGCATTCGTTCTATGGAAAGTATGCTATTGGAAATTAGTGACATGCATTTGCTATCTTGCATTCATATATCAATATGACCAAGGAAGTTCAAGCTAAGGGTTATTTCTTTTGAAACAGGGTGAAGCCGTCTCCATAGCCCTTCTCGACCCAAAGAGTTTGAGCCCTCAGCCAATCCAAACCTAACCTTCCTCCACCTTCATTAACCATCAGCCTAACCCACCACAAAATGGCTCCCAACAAGAAAACCTCCAAAAGCTTGCCGAGCAAGTTCAACAGCTTGAAGCTAAGATCAAGGAGTTGACCTCGAGCACTTCCTTGGACAAGCTGTTTGAAAAGCAATCCAAAAAGCCATCGACACCCACCTTCTACCAGACCAACCTCTCTCGACCCAACCTTGCAACCAACTGCCAAAGGATTCTCACCCGACAGAAACCCAAGTTCAAGCCGACTGATGACCTCGATTCATATAAAGGGATTTAAGACCACCATGGCACTTAAAGGATTGACTCTGCCTTGTTTCCAATGGTCTTTCCCTTTCCTTGGAACCGATATGTCAGAAGTGGTTCTTTTCACTTCCTGAGAAAGAAATAGCTACTTGGGAAGACTTATCATCCACGCATTCATGGCAAATACAAGGGTAACATTCAGACCCAAACATCCTTCCGAGAGCTTGAAATCCTTAACCAGGAGAGAACGAGGGTTCACCACCTATTTGACTAGAATGGAGAGGAGTTGCTGCCACCCTAGGGTCTCGCGCCTACTGAAGCAAGAGATGGTCAAGACCTTCATTTCTAACCTCCACCGGAATACAAAGATCATTCTCAGTATCGAGGCCTACCACGTTCGCAAGGTCTACGACATTGGAGTGACATAGAGATGATCTCTTCAATTCACAGAGTCAGCTAAGTTTGGCTTAGGATCGAGTCGGAGAGATCCCTTTCCTAGACTATGTATACATTTCTTTTTCCATTTCGAGGTCTATGCATTAGGTTTTAGGATTGTAAGTTCATGCAACTAGCCTCTATGTATATAAATCTCTTTGTCGTTAATAAAAGTTTCTTTTTTCTCATTTTCTTAGCCTCCATATAGTTTGTTCTCTATCTTAATGAATCAAATTAATGTATCAACCTCAACAATTTAATGGACATTGCCAAGAGAGGCCTTCTATTACATAGCTTCCACAAAAATAAATGCCACTTACTCCTCCATTCACCACAATCAAATGCAATCCCTTGCAAACCTTTGAGCCAAAAACACTATCATTAGCCTATCAATCTTTCACACCACATTCGACCTAACCCTTTGACCAAACGGTGCGTAGGAAAAGACATGTGCAAAAAAAAGAGAAGAATAAAATGGGCAAAAAGCAAAAAAGAAAAAAGTCAAAGTTCAATGCCGAGTCATCACAAATGCAAAATCAATTTCAAACAAATCCAAAGCAAATCCAAAGTTCAAAGCCCCAATTCAAAAAAAAGCAAAAGTCTAAAAAGCACACTGCGACCGTGGGTCACTTCGTGAGTATCAAAGCCTTTTCAAACCTCAACCACAGCCTCACATACAACCACAAAGCCCTCTCACACGAGGCATTGTCCAAATCACAAGAACTACGACGTCTCTGATTCCAAAAAGGATACGAGGAAGCCTCTTCTCGAGTCCGACCAATATTCAATAACATCTGAGTCCATCATATAGATTTGATTCCTTAAAGTCAGGAGCACAGATTCCTAGTTAGCACCCAACATTGAGACTGAGCTGAACCAACATCATCTAGCCAACCACATCAATTCCCCATTACTTACCCTTAGTCACAAATTTTAGCCTTATCTTTCTTGAACCTTATAGCCTATTCTCCCATACACCTAAGGGGTCTCTCCTCAACTCATCTTAGGCTATCACTTTAGTGCAGCATATCATCAGGCTCCTCCTCAAAGCATCGCATGGCAACATTTCCTCCAGTTCTCCGGTCCTCTGCAGCGATTCAGCTCAACGTTACTGTATTGGGCAAATCAAAATCACCAAATACCTCATCCTTTACCATTACAGCCCAAAAAGCTAAGCTAAAACCATTACTTCCACAAAACTCACTAGCCTCACCTCACTTCATTAGCCATTGCCCCAACCTGATTTCACCAAGCAAGCTCATCAAGCCTGGGGCTCACCCACTTAACCAACCCTCAACGCCACACAATTAAGCCATTCCACAACACCCAATCCTAGGGTTGGGCGGCTCACTTGCAATCACAAGCATCGCCTTTGCTCGAATGGGGCTTGAACGCTCCAATCCCGCAATCCAAAGCATTTTAACCATTAGTCTACTTCCTTGGTCATTTCATGACACTAGATCTAAAATAACTTGCATTACACATATAAGCCATAACCATCCATGCATTGTTTACATACATCATCATGAGCATATGATCCTGCACAAACACATTACACATTGCACATTACAACATTGCAAGCCACCTCAACACGAGGCTAGGCCATCTTACATGCATTGCGCAAACGCCTTATGGCATCAGCTATACGCGATGTTGCTACGCCTACAATTTCTTCCCGAAAAGCCTAAGGTGCCGTAACGCACGTAGAGGAAGGTTTCCTACTTAGGAAGAGCGCCTTCCAAAGGAATTCAATCCCAGCCATACGGCATTACATGCCTTATACGCGATTGTTGTACCAGCGAACATTCTTCCCGACAAAGCCCTGAAGTCAGTCCGTAGGGAGGTTTCCTGAGGACGAGGCGCTTCCCAAAGCGAAATCTATCACAGCCTATACGGCTTCACGCTATACATCGATTGTTGCTCCACGCAACATCTGGCCCGAGAATAGCCAAGAGGTCAGCCCGTAGGGAGGTTTCCTGCAGGAACGACGGCATTTCCGAAGGATTAATTATATCATATAACTCACATCGCAGTGTACGCGCTTCATACGGCAACAAATACTTCGCGATGTGCTACCATCCGGCAATCTTCCACGAAAAGCCAAGGTCAGTCCGTAGGGAGTCCTTCCGAAGGAACGAGCGCTTTCCTGACGGAATCTAATCTATACGTTCTTCCCGAAAAGCCAAGGTCAGCGGTAGGAAGGCACATTACTATCACAACTATTCCCCGAAATAGCCAAGTCACCGTAGGGAACTTCCGAGGAATCATTTAAGAGAGCGAAGACCGCATTCACCAACGGCTAAACAAAATAAAAATACAATTCGAGCCAAAGTGTATTAAAGAATGTAACCGTTCCATATTTTGAATGTCCCCACGGACAATCGTCAGAGCATGTACTGCCTTCCCACAAAGCCTAAGGTCAGCCGTAGGGAAAGGCATCTACATCATTTTCTTTATGCCGAAAAGCCCGAAGGTCTAGCCGGGTAGGGGATGAAGGGTCTGACTACTGCTGAGACGAGGCTTTGGCCACGAATGGGGTGAGTTCGAATCACCTTTCATTTCTCCTGAAAAGCCTAAGGTCTATGCGCGGCGATTAGGGAGGACAATAGCAGCCCTCGAGATCCCAGGCGTCTTTCTTCCAATGGTTAACATCCGCTTATGTTGGCGCTTTTGGTATCATGGTTTGGTAAACACTAACCTTGTGGTTTTGCTATGGTACCGGCGAAAAAGTTGTGAACTCTAGGTACTGAACGTTCTTGAGTGTGCTCTGCCTCCCCAAATCTATATTGTACGTTTTGTCTCTTCGTCTTTTGACGTAGATTTTTCGTTTCTTGACTTGCAGTCAATGTTGGTAGTGTGTGGCTTTTGCTTCATCTGACTACATCTCTTGTTACTTTCATGGTTTGTTTGGGAATTTCTCTCCGCAACCAGAAATTTCCAGTAAAGGTGTCACAACTTCGGGTCGTGAACGATTTTCTCGCCGGCTATGAGAAATCGAGCTCTAGGCATCATCACGAACGGCTCTTTGAAAACTTCTCCCGCCACAGTTCAGTATGTGCCGGTTCTAGTCAGCATCTCCTGATAAAGCCAAAGGTCAACCGTAGGTAGTAAAGGAAACCGAGCTCCTAGGGGATCCAGTCGCTTCCTAAGGGTATTTCCTAACACGGACATGGGGCTCTCCTGAAGAGTGTTTGGTTTCGCCTTTTTTGGTGTGGTACTCAGGGTGCTAGAGAGAACAATAAAACCATTGTTTTCATTTTTTTTTGTGGATTGGGTTACCTTGCTAAAAGGCTGTTAACTCAAGTCGCTGGGAACGTCTTGAGTTGTCTCGTCCCGTAACGTTTATACGTGTTGACTTTCGGTACTTACGAGTACTATCGACTCTTCAGTACTTCAGCGTCAAATTTTGAAATGTTTTTGTGTTGTAGTGGGTGGGCTTCTGTATGTCTAGAGCTACCTAGAGAGATGTTCTCCCGCATAATATGTAATCAATGTATGAAGTATACCATATTTCGCAATTAATGCGAGCGTGCGGAAATGAAACGCCTATTGAACTTCGGATGAAGCTTCGATTATGTCGTGAGAAGTCAAAGTACACACTATTTAAATCATGATGCAAAAGTCTAAAAAACAAAGGCGATAAATATTGCTTCGGTTTTTCTCTATAATCGTGCGAAAGTTTGTCAATACAGTAGTTACGTGTGGCGTTCTCAGTTGCTTTTGTGTGTTCTATTCGTGTAGTCCTCACGTATTATCTGAAGATCGCACAGCCTAGTATTTTGAAATGTATTGTTTTCTGATTTTCTATGAGGTTATTCTATGAACTTTTCAACTCATGAAATACGCAAGAATACGCTGAGAATTGAGCGGTACATATAAGTGAATAGAGAAATATATTCGCGGTATTATGTTGTACTAAGAAAACGTAGCTTTCTTGCTGATATAGGATGCGTCTGTGAAGAATAATCCGTATTCTAGAAAGTATCGATGGATTAGATGTTGAAAATGATTGAGTGTCCGAATTGAAATTTTATTTCAGATTTGGAATAAAATTTATTATGAGCGCTCTAGAAGGCCTGTGAGTTACGCTCCTGTAGGAGACGTATATTACGCAGGGTGGTATTTGTAGGTATTGACGCTGCTTTAGGGCGTGAGTTTGACGCTCTGTGTTGGTGTGAATTGTAAGGTTTTGTGGCAGTCGTATATACTGGCGTGCGCGCGCATGTGTATGTAGCGTATAACGTCTCATCATGTTGACATAGTGAGACGTATATTCGCTCCTTCTCTTGCGGTGCGGGTGTTGGACCTTAATTAGATATCTAGGGCCTGGTGTGCCATTGTCGATGTTGGACAGCGGTTTTTTCACTTCTTGACGAGTTTTCAAGCCGATTTTTTCGAGTTACGACTTTCTAACCTCTATCGATTTCCAGACTCCAATCTTTCACGGACTTATAGCTTGCTCTCTCTCATTCACAAAATCTCTCTTCGAGACAAAATACACATAAAATACTCGAGTCTTTTGCGTTTCTCGATTGCGATTGACGAGAGGCGAATCTATGGTGAATTACACGAGATTATCCTCTGGTTAGCGCAACAAATTTATTTCTGCTTTTCACTTTTTGTTAACTGTTGGATTTAACGCGTTGTTATTATTATGAGTTTTATGTATATTTTCACAATGCTTTGTAGTAAGACGAAATTTTAGACTTGTCGTTTCCTATGTAAATATATTTTTTGTTCAATAATGTTCTGTCAAATGTTTTCATTTTGATTAGTTGTTTATTCTCTTTCATTTGACTGCGTTTTATTTGCATTATTATTACACTGAATTTGTCAATACTATACGGATTTCTTATTCGTTGGAATATTGCATCAAGTAGAAGGATTCATGTGCTCGTTATTGGTGTGCAATCAATGAACAACTATTGTGTGGTTTTATTTGTTCTTTATATAGCTGATTCTAGGCGGTTAAGATTTCGTCTCGAAATCGTTTTACGCATTACTCTACCTCTGTTTGGTGTGCCGATTTAGTGCGTAAGATGTGGTTTGCATATGTATTTTTGAATTCTATACATTTTCATATTTTGTGCATTTTGGTGCTCTAATTTTGTATATTTTTGTGGTCCTAGAGACATGAGACCTCTTGGTGAACTGACGAAGAATACATGACTTGCTGTT
>SNQN01008761.1:17800-27872 GCA_008642245.1 Bassia scoparia | reverse complement strand
AAAGAGAGAGATCCGGAGACCCTCAATTTCGATGATGTATAATCCACGGCTTTTTCGGCAAAATTACATCTCGTTGACCGGGCTCGAATATCGTCCCTCAATTTCCATCACAATTCTAGGACATGAGAAATGACTATTCCGAAAGTTTCGTACCAAGCTCTAAGCATACTTGATGTGGACTTTCAAGAAGAATCCAAGAAAATCCAAGAAAAGAACAAAACGAGTGTGATAGTGTTTTGAACAATAAAAATAATTCAAAACAAATCTCTTGAAAAAGACTCGAAGGATCTTTAACTCACCAAGTGGAACCAGCCCCTACACCACAGAGACAACTCGACTAGTAAGTAATCAAGTGAATTTCCGGAACCAAACCACAAAACTCACAAGGTTTTCTCTTTGAATAAACAAAAGAAGGATTTTTAAACTCAATAATCTGATTTTATTGAAGGATTTTCGGCCCTATTTATAATACAGGCTAGTAACAAAAACTAATTAAGATATTTAATGAAAGATAGGAATCTTTTATCCACAAAATATCCTAACTAACATTATCCTAAAAATATCTAAATCTAATTACATCAAAATATCCTAACAACTAATTCTGAAATATCCTAACAAACTAACCGACTCAACCTAATCTAAACACGGAAATTTGGAAAATATCCTAACCACACGGAAATAAGATATTTATCCTAAATATCCTAAACTAAATTAACAAATATCCTAACAACAACAGATAATTCTAACAAACTATCTAATCTACCATAATTCTAATCTAATCTACCATAATTCGGCTTAATCTAAATAATGTACAATCGAGCTGTTTTTTCCAGATTTTCCAGATTAATCTTCCAAGTCGAGATTCCTTTCAATATGTAACCATTTGAAAGCAATTATCCTGAATATTACTCGTTTATTTCTCCAAAATCAATAGGATATATTTTCCAGAATAGCCAATGAAATCCTCATCATTCTCTCCCCCTTTGGAGAAATTTGCCCTCAAATTTTGTCGGAAAAGTAAGGGAAAGATTCATCCAACGTTGAAAGTAGTACTCACATTACCATATTTAGTATTGGAAGGTCAATCTTGTAAGCACTCTCTTCCAACTTTCTGAAGGATCTTGAACGGTCCAGCAACCTTAGGCTTTCAACTTGTTCTTTCTCTCACTTTGGAAACGTTCTTCCTCAAATGCACCCAAACCAGATCCCAACTTGAATAAAGGAAGGTTGTGTGGCCAACTTAATTTGCCCTTGTCATTACTTGTGATTCATCTTCTCAATTCGATCTTGACTGTTTTGATGAAGTTTCAAAAACTCCTCAAGCCTATCCTTGCAGTTGCATGTATCAAGCTCCCACTTTTGGAATAGGGTCAAGCTCCCAATGGTAGATAAGGGTTCACCCCATACACAACCTCAAAAGGAGATTTAGAACGTGTACTAGATGACTCCCCTATTGTAAGCAAATTCAGCATGTGCGAGCTTAACATCCCATCTTTTTGATCTTGTTGACCAAACCCCGAAGAATGGTCTCCAAGTACGAATTTGTCACCTCAGTTGGCCATCTGTTTGTGGATGATGAGAAGTGCTAAAGAAGAAGCTTCGTAAACCACCAATTTCATAGACGTGCGCCAAAAGTGACTTAAAACTTCGTGTCCCTAATCAGAACAATGCTATCAAAGGTAGAAACCATGCAAACGACAATCTCCTTGAAATAAATAGATCCCTCAATATGGAGTAGCATCATCTGTTTTGGTGCAAGGAAATAAAGTGGTGCCATTTTCGAGAAACGATCCACTACCACCATGATTGCATCCTTACCTCGTTGAGTCCGTGGTAGAGCCACAATAAATCCATACTCACAACTTTCCCAAGGTGTAGAAGGAACAGGCAAAGGAGTATACAAACCCTTGTGGAAATGTTTCTTGACAATTGATGACGATGTACTGCAATTGTCCACATCTTTTCACATCCTTCACATCTTCGGCCATAGAAGTGGTTCTTGCAAAATATCATAGGTTTGGTGACCCCAAAGTGACCACAAACCACCACCATGCCCTCACGACCAGAACTTACGAATGCCACACTGAGGATACAAAGCTTGTTACCCCTTAAAAAGAAAACCATCAATTAATGTGAACTCACCAGAAGGGTTTGCAAGAATCTTGGAAAAAGTAGGACTCCGTGAGATAGTATTCCTTGAGGACTAACTTCGAGATCCAACCCTTAAGTTTTCCACCAATAAGCTAATAAATAGTTTCCCTCCTTGAGAGTGCATCAGCCACCACATTCGTTTTTGGCCCTCCTTGTACTTGCATGGAATGGAAAGATTGCAAGATTTCAACCCATTTGGGATGCCTATGATTCAACTTCCTGCTGTCCATTGATATAAACTTCAAAAAGCCTCATGATCAGAATGGCAATTATGAAAGGCTTAGGGCGCATAATAATGTGGAGCAATGATCAAGAGATCGAAAATAGTACATAGAACTACACGATCATAAGTTGGAATATTTCAGCTTAGCACATTCAATTTCTCACTAAAGTAATGCAGAGGTCGCTTTTCTTGAATTAAACTGCCTCCAAGTGCCGACTCCACGTAGCATCATTCAACTTAAAAGCCTCGAAAAATCTGGTAGAGCCAAGAATAGGTGCATGGTAAAGCTTCCTCTTGACACCGTTCAGAAGCTTGTGACCTAAGGATTCATTCGAACTTCTCACCTTCTATTGTCAAAAGCAGTAATAGGCTCCATAATTGTAGAGATTTCGGAATAAAACGCCTATTAAGAACTTGCAAAGCCATGGAAACTTCGAACCTCATAACTAAGTAGGCCGCCAACCATGTGGAATGGGCTTTCAAACTTTCGAAGGATAACATGTAATCCCCGCCACAAGAACAAATGTAACCAAGAAAAGTGATACTAGACACCATAAACTTCACACTTTTCAAGTTTCCCATACAATTTCACCTCCCTCAATTTCCCAAAGAGTAACCTCAGATGATCCAAACGTTCAACATATTCTTGCTAATATATCAGAAATATATCAAATACACCACAATGAATCTTGTTAAGAAAAGGCGGAGTACTCATTCCATGAGTCGCATGACGAATAGGTTGGTTGCATAAACCAAAGGGCAATCACCATCCCTCGTACAACCCTTGCTTGTTTTGGAAACCGTTTTCCCATTCATCCCGCTGCACGAATCCTCATTTGATGGTAACACTGCAAATAAATCTTGGAAAAAATCATAGCACCATGAGTTCATCAACTATCCTCCAAACAGAGGCATAGGAAAGCGATACTTGATGAGTGATGTTATTCACGCCTCAGAATCAAACACATACGCCACGAACCATCTTTCTTTGGCAACAAAGCAAAGCTGGAATGCACAAGGACTCATACTCCTCACGAACATAGCCCCTAATAAATCAATTTTGAATTTGTTTTTCAAAGTTCTTGGCTTTCTTGAGGATTTGCACCTATAAGCAAGGCTTGTTTGGAAGAGGTGCGCCGGGAACGCAAATCGATTGCATGCTCAATACCCTCAAGGAGGAATCCCTTAGGGCAACTCATCAGGAAACACCTCTTGAACTTCATCCAACAACTCAAGTAACGTTTATTAGAGTGCGTGATTGGACTATGTAACTAAGCTATGTTTGACACAAGAAGATATCCTTTCTTTCAGCATCAAGTTCCACAAGAATATCTTTAGAGTTTAAGGAGTAAGATAACTTTGTCTTGGTTGTGGGAGACCTTTAGGAATCGGCTTCTTCGTGCTAGGATGCAATTTGTACTTCTTTCATCCAAAGAAACCGTATACAACATTAGATGCTCTCCATCATGAATCACCTTCCTATCAACTGCCATGGTCGCACAAGTAGGAGATGACAAGCACTCATAGGCAAGATATCACATCAAACCTTATCTTTTGTAGCGGACCTATGGTGAAAGGAACCAAAGATTGTTTGTTTAACCTGGCAAACCCACATGAATCATGACCCAACTCAACTGTAGGGTTTAGGATGTGGCCTTGTTCAAGATGCACTTGTCCACCATATGCTTGAGACCACATTAGTGCAAGAACCACTATAAACAATGACACTACAACCCTTGTCATGAACAAGCGCAATATTTGTGCGGAAAAGCCTTCCTCCTCTGAAGATCGTCCTCTCCCTACATTAGAGTGCAAGATTCCCTTATACAAGCATTTGAGCGTCATCATTTGTGAAACAATCCATTCTTGATCAAGATTGTATTGGAAAGGTCTTCTTGGAACGTTTCTGGTCCAAAAAGCTCAGCTTCTTGAAATTCTTGGAATCGTCAAAGCTTTCCTTGTTCGGACAAGTCCCTCTGAAATGGCCTCTTCCATGACAATTGAAGCACTTCCTTCTATCTTCTCATCAGGGTTTTCTTGAATATTGGATGCTGGATTCCCCTTCCGAAATGGAGTGGAGTAGGACATGCTAGAGATAATCGAGATGATTGAACCCCTTGAAAATAGGTCGTTGAGTGTAGCAAGATGCGTTTATCTTCTCAAAGCCTTGTGACACATATCTTTCAAAATCAACAAAGTTGCAAGATCAAGGCTGATTAGATTATATACCTCTTCAAACCTCTTTGGAAACGTGCCATCTTTTTTGTGCTTCCTTTTTGCCGCAAATGTCCACAAAGAAGAGTGAGTCTTTCAATTCTTGCAAGTATTTCACGAACAGATTGTTTGGCTTGAATCAAAAGAGAAACTTGAGGTAGTTTTGAATTGATCGAAAATCCCTAGGAAACAAATTTGTGGATGATTTCCCCGCCTTCAAATTGCTTCCAAGAACATATAGGAATATTGTTGGTATTTGATGGCGTTGAAAGCTTGCACATGGTTCGAAACATAAGGATGCATGCTTCGTCAATCTTTAGGATCGCCACCCTGCAACTAGTAACATCATCATAGTTCCTTAAAACAAAGAAACGATCTTAGTTGTCTATACCCAACTTGTGAACTTGTTCCCAGAGAATCCAAAGAACCAATCAAATTTCAGGAACACAGTAATCAGGTAAATGTTTTAGATCATCATGTTCGAGGTTGGGACGTTCTTTCGGTCCTCTATACTGAGCTCTTGGAAATTGATCCATAATATCCCTGAAATCTTTCTTTTTACGCAACGTCCTTGCATAGCATCAATTCTTGCCTGTTAAAAATTGATGGAACTATTCGGTACGTTCTTTGAGTGGATTTCAGTTCGAGTTGTATTTCTTTAATTGCTTCACTCATGCAAGCCATAGTCCTGGCAATCTCATACCCAAACGTTGATCCATGAAGGAAAAATAAAAAAAAAAAATTCCGGCGAAATTGGCACAACAACCCTGCATTCTGATACAAATTGATGTGGACTTCAAGGAAGAATTCCCAAGAAAAATCCAAGAACGAACAAAAACGAGTGTGATAGTGTTTTGAACCAATAAAAAAACTTCAAATCTGAAAAGACTCGAAGGACTTAACTGACCAAGTGGAACCAGCCCTAAAAGAGACAGACCGACCTAGTAAGGCTAATCAAGTGAATTTCCGGAACCAAACCACAAAACTCAAAGGTTTTCTCTGAATAACGAAAAAGGAAGGATTTGTAAACTAAATAATCTGAATTTTATTGAAGGATTTCGGCCCTATTTAATAGATACAGGCTAGTAACTAAAAACTAATTAAGATATTTATGAAAAGATAGGGAATCTTATCCACAATATCCTAACTAATCATTATCCTAAAATATCTAAATCTAATTACACATCAAAATATCCTAACAACTAATCTGAAATATCCTAAAAACCTAACCGTACTCACCTAATCTACAAACGGAAATTTGTGGAAATATCCTAACCAACACGTGAAATAAGATATTTATCCTAATTCCTAACTAATTAACAAATATCCTAACAAACTAACGTATTCTAACAAACAATCTAATCTTAAAACCATAATTCTAATCTAATCTACATAGATATCGGCTATCTAATATTAACAATCGAGCTGTTTTTCCAAGATTTTCCAGATTAATCTTCCAAGGTCGAGATTCTTTCCAATATGTAACCATATTGAAAAAGCATTATCCTGAATATTACGTTTTATCTCCAAACAATAGGATAAATTTTCGCAGAATAGCCAATGAATCCTCATCAATACTGCCTCTACGAGTGTTTCGACTTTTTTCTCTTTTTTCTTTGACGGGACTCAAAAGTCCGTCGTATGGACTCATTTGGACCCCAAATCTTTCTTGGAATCTTTATATGGTCATATGAACCCAAGGTACAAATTTTGGCAATTTTTATTAAAATTGTCCTACCAACACCTATGGTAAAAATTTTAGAAATTTTTTCGAAAATTTTCCGAAGAACTATTTCGGTTATGTATAATCCACGCTTTTCGGCCAAAAAAACATGTCTCGGTGACCCATCTCGAATTTGTCCTGAATTTCCATCACAACTTGATGGACAAGAGAAGTGACTATTCGGACAGTTTCGGACCCACATAATAAGCGTGCTACCTCCTATTACTGTTTCGACGTTTTCTCGATTTTCCTTTGACGACCTCAAAAGTGACCTGTATGGAATCGTTTGGGCCTCAAATCTGCCTTGGAACCATCACATTATCATACGAACCTATGGTAAAAATTTTGGAAATGTTTTCGAAAATTGTCCGTTGACCTCATTTCGGCCAAAAAAAATCTCTCGGTGACCCGGCTCCAATTTGTCCAAAATTTCCGTCACAACTTCTAGGTCATGTGAAATGACTATTCCGACAGTTTCGGACCCAAATAATGAGCTTGCTACGTCCTACGAATGTTTTAACGTTTTCTCGATTTTCCTTCGACGACCTCAAAAGTGCCCTGTATGGGATCGTTTGGGCTTCAAATCTGCCTTGGAACCATCATATTATCATACTAACCTATCATAAAAATTTTGGAAATTTTTTTGAAAATCGTCCGGAGACCTCATTTCGGTGATGTATAACCCACGCTTTTCGGCCAAAAAAACATGTCTCGGTGACCCATCTCGAATTTGTCCTGAATTTCCATCACAACTTCTAGGACAAGAGAAATGACTATTCCGACAGTTTCGGACCCAAANCCCAAATAATAAGCGTGCTACCTCCTACGACTGTTTCGACGTTTTCTCGATTTTCCTTTGACGACCTCAAAAGTGCCTTGTATGGAATCCTTTGGGCCTCAAATCTGCCTTGGAACCATCACATTATCATACGATCCTATGGTAAAAATTGTGGCAATTTTTACGAAAATTGTCCGGAGACCTCATTTCAGTGATGTATAATCCATGCTTTTCGGCCAAAAAAACATGTCTCGGTGACCCGGCTCGAATTTTTCCAAAATTTCCGTCACAACTTCTAGAACATGAGAAATGACTATTCCGACAATATTAGAACCAAATAATAAGCGTGCTACCTCCTACGACAGTTTCGACGTTTTATTGATTCTCCTTTGACGACCTCAAAAGCGACTTTTATGAAATCATTTTGGCCTCAAATTTTCCTAGGAACCATCACATTTTCATACAAACCTATGGTAAAATATTTGGAAATTTTTTCGAAAATTGTCCGAATACCTCATTTCGGTGATGTATATATAATCCACGCATTTTGGCTAAAAAAACATGTCTCGGTGCCCGGCCTCGAATTTGTACAGAATTTCCGTCACAACTTCTAGGACATGAGAAATGACTATTCCGACAGTTTCTGACCCAAATAATAAGCGTGCTACCTCCTACAATTGTTTCGACGGTTTCTCGATTTTCCTTTGACGACCTCAAAAGTGCCCTATATGGAATCGTTTGGGCCCTTAATCAGCCTTGGAACCATCACATTATCATACGATCCTATGGTAAAAATTTAGGCAATTTTTACGAAAATTGTCCAGAGACCTCATTTCGGTGATGTATAATCCATGCTTTTCGGCCAAAAAAACATGTCTCGGTGACCCGGCTCGAATTTGTACAAAATTTCCGTCACAACTTCTAGAACATGAGAAATGACTATTCTGACAGTATCGGAACCAAATAATAAGCGTGATACCTCCTACGACTGTTTCGACGTTTTCTCTATTCTCCTTTGACGACCTCAAAAGTGCCCTGTATGGAATCGTTTTGGCCTCAAATTTTCCTAGGAACCATCACATTATCATACAAACCTATGGAAAAAAATTTGGAAATATTTTCGAAAATTGTCCGAAGACCTCATTTCGGTGATGTATATATAATCCACGCTTTTCGGCTAAAAAAACATGTCTCGGTGCCCCGGCTCGAATTTGTCCAGAATTTCCGTCACAACTTCTAGGACATGAGAAATGACTATTTCGACAGTTTCAGACCCAAATAATAAGCGTGCTACCAACTACAACTGTTTCGACGTTTTCTCGATTTTCCTTTGACGACCTCAAAAGTACCCTGTATGGATCGTTTGGGCCTCAAAAATGCCTTGGAACCATCACATTATCATACGAACCTATGGTAAAAATTTTGTAAATTTTTTCGAATATTTTCCGGAGAACTCATTTCGGTTATGTATAATCCACGCTTTTCAGGCCAAAAAAACATGTCTCGGTGACCCGGCTCCAATTTCTCCAGAACTTCCGTTACAACTTCTAGGACATGAGAAATGATTATTCGGATAGTTTCGGACCCACATAATAATCGTGCTACCTCCTATTACTGTTTCGTCGTTTTCTCGATTTTCCTTAGACGAACTCAAAAGTGCCCTATATGGAATCGTTTGAGCCTCAAATCTGCCTTGGAACCATCACATTATCATACGAACCTATGGTAAAAATTTTGGAAATGTTTTCGAAAATTGTCCGGTGACCTCATTTCAGCCAAAAAAAATCTCTCGGTGACCCGGCTCGAATTTGTCCTGAATTTCCGTCACAACTTCTAGGACATGTGAAATGACTATTCCGACAGTTTCGTACCAAATAATAAGCGTGCTACCTCCTACGACTGTTTTGACGTTTTCTCGATTTTCCTTTGACGACCTCAAAAGTGCCCTGTATGGGATCGTTTAGGCCTCAAATAAGCCTTGGAACCATCACATTATCATACGATCCTATAGTAAAAATTTTGGCAATTTTTACGAAAATTGTCCGGAGACCTCGTTTCGGTGATGTATAATCCATGCTTTTCGGCCAAAAAAACATGCCTCGCTGATCCGGCTCGAATTTGTCCAAAATTTCTGTCAGAACTTCTAGAACATGAGAAATGACTATTCCGACAATATCGGAACCAAATAATAAGCGTGCTACCTCCCACGACTGTTTCGACGTTTTCACGATTCTCCTTTGATGACCTCAAAAGTGATTGTATGGAATCGTTTTGGCCTCAAATTTTCCAAGGAACCATCACATTTTCATATAAACCTATGGTAAAAAATTTTGAAATTTTTTCGAAAATTGTACGAAAACCTCATTTCGGTGATGTATAATCCACGCTTTTCGGCCAAAAAAACATGTCTCGGTGACCCGGCTCGAATTTCTCCAGAACTTCCGTTACAACTTCTAGGACATGAAAAATGAATATTCCGATAGTTTGGGACCCAAAAAAAAAAGCGTGTTACCTCCTACGATTGTTTCGACGTTTTCTCGACTTTCCTTTGACGACCTCAAAAGTGCCCTGTATGGAATTGTTTGGGCCTCAAATCTGCCTTGGAACCATCACATTATCATACGAACATATGGTAAAAATTTTGGAAATTTTTTCGAAAATTGTCCGGAGACCTCATTTCTTTCGGCCAAAAAAACATGTCTCGGCGACCTGGCTCGAATTTGTCCAGAATTTCCGTCACAACTTCTAAGACATGAAAAATGACTATTCCGACAGTTTCGGACCCAAATAATAAGCGTGCTACCTCCTACGACTGTTTCGACGTTTTCTCGATTTTCCTTTGACGACCTCAAAAGTGCCCTGTATGGGATCGTTTGGGCCTCAAATCTGCCTTGGAACCATCACATTATTAAACGAACCAATGTTAAAAATTTTGGAAATTTTTTCGAAAATTGTCCGGAGACCTCATTTCGGTGATGTATAA
>SNQN01008760.1:8118-27873 GCA_008642245.1 Bassia scoparia | reverse complement strand
TTTGGGTCGAGCAAGGGCTTGGAGACGACTTCACCCCTGTTTCAAAAAGAAATAAACCCTTAGTGAACTTCCTTGGTCAATATTGAATACATGAATGCAGATGCAAATGCATGTCCTAATTCCATGGTCATCTTTCCTAGAATGAATGTATGCAAGGTGCCCTTTCGTTTTTTGAAAATTTTTTTTTTTGAAAATTTTTTTTTTGAATTTTTTTTGAATTTTTTTTTTTTTTTTTTTTTTTTTGATTTTTTTTTGTTTTTTTTTTTTTTTTTTGAAAGGGCACCAAACGACATTGGGAATGTATGCACATGTCCTAAGTGGTTAGGGTCATGCCTATGTGTCGAGCCTGTGTTGGCTGAATGCAAGGTCAATCCTAATGTGAATCTAAAGTCAACGTCTAAGGTCAAAGTCTGTGCCTACCCTAGTGGTCAAGGGTCAAGACCTAAGGTCAGAGTCTATGTGGACTCTAATGGTCAAGGGTCAAGACTAAGGTCGAAAGCTTGAAGGACAAAGTCCTAGTGAACTATGGTCACAGACTAAGGCAGAGGTCAACTAAAGTCACTATGGGCTATGAAATGCATGATGTGAACTAAAAGATGACCATGGACTATATGAAAGTGTTGTGTTAAGGTCTAGAACTGTACAATGGCTAGGACCCATACATGCACATATATACAAGACACACGACGGCAAGCCAACTATGGTCAGGCCTAGGTTAAGTCAGAGAGTGTACCACGCCTAAGGGCAGAGCTTGGTCCAGTTTTCACCACTTGCAATTAGCGATGTATGGCCAAGATACCCCTTATGCACACGCATCAGTAACACGTGCACACACGGCATGGGCGGGATAGGACTTGCCTTAGCCATGCGATCAATTAACCACATGCAACCAAGGTAGTTTCCCCCCTTATGGTAGTCTCGAGCATAGAACATGCCCATATTGAGACCAAGGTGCCTAAGTTGTGACCTTATGCGAAGGGTCACATGCAAAATGCAAAATCCAATAAACGTGATGATGGAATTACGAGACTTTTCAAGTCTGTCCACTTCACCTAACGGTGATTATCCCCAGTGAAGTCGCCAAATTGTAGGACGTGGGCCGCGCCCTCAGCGTATAGCGGGCGCGCGGCTTGGTACTACATCGAGGTGCTTTTTGCGTGGGCTTGAGCCACGGATCCCGCACGTGAGTGCGTTGGGGTAGTGTTGTCGAGTAAGGGGAATCGCCACCGTGCCTAGAAGGGTTATTCACGGACGCCCGAAACGTTGGTGCCAAATCAATGGCCCCACGTCCAATCAAGTAACCAGTCGTGGGTTCGGGGACATGGTACGAATCAGATCTGTAACCCAATTCGCCCGCATGTAGCGGCCTCTACTCGGTCTCATTGTAATTCCATTAATCACGATTTATTGGATGCACACAACTTACATTTTTAGCACCTTAGAAGCGAACTAACCCTAAAATTACTATGAAAGTGTGTTACTATTATGCACAAGAGACTACCTAACCTAGAAATTGTGACCACTTTGTATTAATCATATTAAAACGGTGCCTAAAACAGGTTGTCCATAGTTAATCTGATTTAAAGTGATTCACATAATTCCGGTCTTTGTTTAGCAAAAGTATATACAAAGTTATACAATAATCACAAGATGAGATAATATGAAGTGTAAGAACTTCACAATATATGCAAAACTCATCTTACCCTAAATCTGCAAAGAAAACAAAAGTTAGTTTGTAAAACACAATGAAACGAATCCTTTGCCTTGAATTGCTACATGAAAACAAAGAAAATGATTGTTAGTCCTTGATAAAACGCAAGTGCAATGGATCTCTCGCCTTCAATTGCTATACAAGAATAAAGAATTGTTAGTATTGACAATGAATAATAATAATGAAATGAAAACTAAAAACCAATGAAAACCTTGCAAACATTGTGAAAAACCCTACATATTTACATGAAACAAGTTAAAAGTGAGTTTCTACATTGCTTTAATTATATCAAAAACTCATAACAATGGTTAGTCAATATTAAAAGAAAGTGAGAGAGATTATTGGTGAGTAATCTCAGAATTCAACCTTTGTTATCGCTTGTTGATTCGAAAGAGAATCGATGCTTTGAACTAAAACGAAAGTATAATGTGTTTTGAGTGTTTTGAGTGTTTTAGAGAGAGAGAGAGAGTATGCGTAGGAAGCATATGAAGTCGCGTTAAGAAGTCGAGGTGTATCGGACTGAGCAAGGCAAGAGTGTATTTATAGGCACGAGGCAATTTTTGAGCAAGCACAACCCTGCGTATATACGCTGCAATTGAGCGTATATACGCTGCTTCCTGCGTATATACGCTCATTTGCAGCGTATATACGCTGCATACTTCCATAAGTTTTTGGCAATTTTCGTATGTATTGTATGAGCGTATATACGCTCCTGTTGAGCGTATATACGCTCCTGTTGAGCGTATATACGCTCATCATTTGCGTATATACGCTCAATGATTTTGTATATTTTTCCAAAAACCTCGAAATATTTTGATTTCCTCCGATTTTATTCGTGATTTCCCTTGATTCGACGCACCTAGACACCCTTGCTCTCCAAGCAAGGAGTTCTAGAATGTTCTAGAAGGTTCCACGTATTTCCGGAGTATTTTCTAATTATTCATGTATTTCTGCGTATTCTGCGTATTTAAACATTGCAAAATTCATAGAAAATCATAGAAAAATCAGAAAAATAATTTAAAAATACTGGCGGATTCAGAAAAATGTGACGGACATGATGAAAATCAAAAAGCATGAGAATCGCCTTTGAAAACCTTTTGAAAACCTTTGAAAACCTTTGAAAAAACCGAAAGAAAGTATTTTTGCCTTGCCTTTGACCTTTGCTCAATATTTCCGAGTACGACCTCGCATATTTCCAACTTTTATGAATTCAAAGCATCTTTTCTGATTCGAAACAAACGCGAGACGCGGTATGTTTCATCACGGATTACTCATTTGGGGAGACACATTTTCAGGTGTCTACAGTGGGCACGATGCCTTGCCTCACTATCCCTTCTGTGGGCACGATGCCTTGCCCCACTATGCCATGTGTGGGCACGATGCCTTGCCTCACTATGCCTTGTGTGGGCACTATGCCTTGCCTCACTGTGCCTTGTGTGGGCACTATGCCTTGCCTCACTATGCCTTGTGTGGGCACTATGCCTTGCCTCACTATGCCTTACTTGTGTGGGCACTATGCCTTGGCTTGCCTTCCTTGTGTGGGCACTATGCCTTGCCATCCTTGTGTGCTCACTATGCCTTGCCTTCCTTGTGTTGATACTATGCCTTGCCTCACTCAGCCTTGTGCGGGCATAATGCCTTGCCTCACAGTGCCTTGTGTAGGCACTATGCCTTGTGTGGGCACGATGCATTGCCTCACTATGACTTGTGTGGGCATGATGCCTTGCCTCACTATCCCTTGTGTGGGCACGATGCCTTGCCCCACTATGCCATGTGTGGGCACGATGCCTTGCCTCACTATGCCTTGTGTGGGAACTATGCCTTGCCATCCTTGTGTGGGCACTATGCCTTGCCTCACTGTGCATTGTGTGGGAACAATGCCTTGCCTTACTGTACCTTTTGTAGGCACTATGCCTTACCTCACTATGCCTTGCCTCAATATGCCTTGTGTGGGCACTATGCCTTGCCTCACTATGCCTAGTGTGGGCAATATGCCTTGCCTTGCCTTTCTTATGTGGGCACTATGCCTTGTCGTCTTTGTGTGGGCTCTATGCCTTGCCTTCCTTGTGTGGGCACTATGCCTTGCCTTGCCTTCCTTGTGTCGGCACTATGCCTTGCCGTCCTTTTGTGGGCACTATGCCTTGCCTTCCTTGTGTGAGCACTATGCCTTGCCTTCCTTGTGTGAGCACTATGCCTTGCTTCATTGTGCCTTGTGTAGGCACTATGCCTTGCCTCAATGTGCCTAGTGTGGGCACTATGCCTTGCCTTACTATGCCTTGTGTGGGCACTATGCCTTGCCTCACTATGCCTTGTGTGGGCACGATGCCTTGCCTCACTATGCCTTGTGTGGGCACCATGCCTTGCCTCACTATGCCTTGTGTGGGCACGATGCCTTGCCTCACTATGCCTTGTGTGGGCACGTTGCCTTGCCTCACTATGCCTTGTGTGGGCACTATGCCTTGCCTTACTTGTGTGGGTACAATGCCTTGCCTCACTATGTCTTATATGGGCACTATGCCTAGTGTGCGCATGATGCCTTGCCTCACTATGCCTTGTATGGGCACGATGCCTTGCCTCACTATGCCTTTTGTGGGCAGGATTCCTTGCCTCACTATGCCTTGTGTGGGCACGATGCCTTGCCTTGTGTGGGCACTATGCCTCGCCATCTTTGTGTGGGCACTGTGCCTTGTCTCACTATGCCTTATTTGGGCACTATGTCATGCCTCACTGTGCCTTGTGTAAGCACTATGCCTTGCCTCACTATGCCTTGTGTGAACACTATGCCTTGCCTCACTATGCCTAGTGTGGGCACTATGCCTTGCCTCACTATGCCTTACTTGTGTGGGCACTATGCCTTGCCTTGCCTTCCTTGTGTGGGCACTATGCCTTGCCTTCCTTGTGTGGGTACTATGCCTTGCCTCACTCTGCATTGTGCGAGCACTATGCCTTGCCTCAGATTGCCTTGTGTAGGCACTATGCCTTTCCTCACTATGCCTTGTGTGGGCACGATGCCTTCCTTGTGTGAACACTATGCCTTGCCTCACTGTGCCTTGTGTGGGCACTATGCCTTGCCTCACTATGCCTTGTGTGGGCACTATGCCTTGCCGTCCTTGTGTGGGCACTATGCCTTGCCTTCCTTGTGTGGGCACTATGCCTTGCCTCACTGTGCCTTGTGTAGGCACTATGCCTGGCCTCTCAGTGCCTTGTGTAGGCACTATGCCTTGCCTCACTATGCCTTGTGTGGGCACGATACCTTCCTTGTATGGCACTATGCCTTGCCTCACTGTGCCTTGTGTGGGCACTATGCCTTTCCTCACTATGCCTTGTGTGGGCACTATGCCTTGCCTCACTATGCCTTGTGTGGGCACTATGCCTTGCCTTCCTTGTGTGGGCACTATGCCTTGCCATCCTTGTGTGGGCACTATGCCTTGCCTCACTCTGCCTTGTGCGGGCACTATGCTTTGCCTCACAGTGCCTTGTGTAGGCACTATGCCTTGCCTCACTATGCCTTGTGTGGGCACAATGCTTTCCTTGTGTGAGCACTATGCCATGCCTCACTGTGCTTTGTGTGGGCACTATGCCTTGCCTTACTATGCATAGTGTGGGCACTATACCTTGCCTTACTATGCCTTATGTGAGCACTATGCCTTGCCTCAATATGCCTTTTGTGGGCACTATGCCTTGCCTCATTATGCATTATGTGGGCACGATGCCTTACCTTCCTTGTGTGGGTACTATGCCTTGCATCACTGTGCCTTGTGTAGGCACAATGCCTTGCCTCACTATGCCTTGTGTGGGCACTATGCCTTGCCTCACTATGCCTTGTGTGGGCACGATGCCTTGCCTCACTATGCCTTGTGTGGGCACGATGCCTTGCCTCACTATGCCTTGTGTGGGCACTATGCCTTGCCTCACTATGCCTTTTGTGGGCACTATGCCTTGCCTTACTTGTGTGCGGGTCAATGCCACCTAGGCATAGTTTGTGCCTTAGGCAAACTTGCCTTAGTGTGGGCACGATGCCTTGCCTCACTATGCCTTGTATGGGCACGATTCCTTGCCTCACTATGCCTTTTGTGGGTAGGATGCCTTGCCTCACTATGCCTTATGTGGGCACGATGCCTTGCCTTGTGTGGGCACTATGCATTGCCTTCTTTGTATGGGCACTATGCCTTGCCTCACTGCGCCTTGTTTGGGCACTATGCCATGCCTCACTTTGCCTTTTGTAGGCACTATGCTTTGCCTCACTATGCCTAATGTGGGCACTATGCCTTGCCTCACTATGCCTAGTGTGGGCCCTATGCCTTGCGTCACTATGTCTTACTTGTGTGGGCACTATCCCTTGCCTTGCCTTCCTTGTGTGGGCACTATGCCTTGTCTTCCTTGTGTGGGCACTATGTATTGCCTTCCTTGTGCGGGCACTATGCATTGCATCACAGTATCGTGTGTAGGCACTATGCCTTGCCTTACAATGCCTTGTGTGGGCACGATGCCTTCCTTGTGTGAGCATTATGCCTTGCCTCACTGTGCCTTGTGTGGGCACTATGCCTTGCCTTACTGTGCATAGTGTGGGCACTATGCCTTGCCTCACTATGCCTTGTGTGGGAACTATGCCTTGTGTGGGCACGATGCCTTGCATCATTATGCATTGTGTGGGCACGATGCCTTGCCTTCCTTGTGTGGGCACTATGCCTTGCATCACTGTGTCTTGTGTATGTACAATGCCTTGCCTCACTATGCCTTGTGTGGGCACTATGCCTTGCCTCACTATGCCTTGTGTGGGCACGATGGCTTGCCTCACTATTTCTTGTGTGGGCGCGATGCCTTGTGTGGGCAAAATGCCTTGCCTCACCATGCCTTGTGTGGGCACGTTGCCTTGCCTCACTATGCCTTTTGTGGGCACGATTCCTTGCCATGTGTGGGCACGATGCCTTGCCTTACTTGTGTGGGCACTATGCCTTGCCTCATTGTGCCTTGTGTGGGCACTATGCCTTGCCTCACTGTTCCTTGTGTCGGCATATACCTTGCCTCACTATGCCTTGTGTGGGCACTATGCCTTGCCTCATTATGCATTGTGTGGGCACGATGCCTTGCCTTCCTTGTGTGGGCACTATGCCTTGCATCACTGTGCCTTGTGTGGGCACTATGCCTTGCCTCACTAAGCCTTGTGTGGGCACGATGCCTTGCCTCACTATGCCTTGTGTGGGCACTATGCCTTGCCTCACTATGCCTTGTGTGGGCACGATGCCTTGCCTCACTATGACTTGTGTGGGCACGATGCCTTGCCTCACTATCCCTTATGTGGACACGATGCCTTGCCCAACTATGCCTTGTGTGGGCACAATGCCTTTCCTTGTGTGGGCACTATGCCTTGTGTTCCTTGTGTGGGCACTATGTCTTGCCTCACTGTGCCTTGTGTGGGCACTATGCCTTGCTTCATTATGCCTTGTGTGGGCAATATGCCTTGCCTCACTATGCCTTGTGTGAGAACTATGCCTTGCCTTGCCTTCCTTATGTGGGCAATATGCCTTGCTGTCCTTGTGTGGGCACTATGCCTTGCCTTCCTTGTGTAGACATTATGCCTTGCCTCACTTTGCCTTGTGTGGGCACTATGTCTTGCCTCACTGTGCCTTGTGTAGGCAATATGCCTTGCCTCACTATGCCTTGTGTGGGCACTATGCCTTGCCTAACTATGCCTTGTGTGGGCACGATGCTTTGCCTTGTGTGGGCACTATGCCTTGCCTTCCTTGTTTGGGCACTATGCCTTGCCTTCCTTGTTTGGGCACTATGCCTCTCCTTCCTTGTGTGGGCACTATGCCTTGCCTCACTGTGCCTTGTGTGGGCACTATGCCTTGCCGTCCTTGTGTGGGCACTATGCCTTGCCTCACTATGCCTTGTGTGGGCACTATGCCTTGCCTTCCTTGTGTGAGCACTATGCCTTGCCTCACTGTGCCTAGTGTGGGCACTATGCCTTGCCTTACTATGCCTTGTGTGGGCACTATGCCTTGCCTCACTATGCCTTTTGTGGGCACTATGCCTTGCCTCACTATGCCTTGTGTGGGCACGATGCCTTGCCTTGTTTGGGCACGATGCCTTGCCTTGTGTGGGCACTTTGCCTTGCCTTCCTTGTGTGTGCACTATGCTTTGCCTCACTGTGCCTTGTGTGGGCACTATGCCTTGCCTCACTGTGCCTTGTGTAGGCACAACGCCTTGCCTTACTATGCCTTGTGTGGGCACTATGCCTTGCCTTACAATGCCTTGTGGGGGCACGATGCCTTGCCTCACTATGCCTTGTGTGGGCACGATGCCTTGCCTCACTATTCCTTGTGTGGGCACGATGCCTTGCCTTAGTATGCCTTGTTTGGGCACGTTGCCTTGCCTCACTATGCCTTGTGTGGGCACGATGCCTTGCCTTGTGTGGGCACTATGCCTTGCCTTACTTGTGTGGGCACTATGCCTTGCCTCACTGTGCCTTGTGTGGGCACTATGCCTTGCCTCACTGTGCCTTGTGTCGGCACTATGCCTTGCCTCACTATGCCTTGTGTGGGCACTATGCCTTGCCTCACTTTGCCTTGTGTGGGCACGATGCCTTCCCTCCCCGCCCATACGTGGCACAGATCATCGGAAATAAGCCATCATCGGGCTTGGATAGAATCGGGCGTGGGCTGCCTAAGACACGACACGGGGAAAATCGGAAATTTTTCGATGACACCTGCTCACCGGAAGTCCGACTACCCGCATCCATGTCTTGGGCATGTTGGGGGTGAGTGTGCCTATCCTTACACACACCTCCCCTATAAAGAGGTTAATTAAATGAATGTTTCTTCTCCTAGTAGACACCCAAATTGGAGTTAAGCCATACAAAATTTGGATTTTTGAAGTTTCGATAAAAAATCAGAAAAAATACATATTAAATCCTTAAAAAATCACGGGAGCACACTTTTGACATTTATTTTTCCGAAATTCATCCCGGGGGTCCCGTTTTTCCCGTAAAAATGCCTCGAAACACGTGAATTTTTGAAGTTTGGCTAAAAAATACAAAAAAATACGTATTAAATTCAAAAAAATCACGGGAATACACTTTTGACTTTATTTTTCCAAAATTCATCATAGGGGTCTCGTTTTTCCCGTGAAAAGGCCTTGGAAAACGTGAAATTTTGGAAATTAGCCCGAAAAAATCAGTAAAAATGCCCCAAAAATTCGGAAAAATACAGTGAGGTGAGCTGTCCAACCCACCTTTTGTTTCGGAGTGTCGGTCCTAAGAAAAGGCCATTTCAACGGATCTCATACGTAGAGGGACTTTATTTCCTTTGGAAGCATGTCTTCAGGGTCTCGTTTTCCCGCGAAATTGACACCATGCACTCGCCTTGACCCCACGGACCTCCCCACAAAATTTGGGATCGTTCGCTTACTGGGTCCCGGGGGGCCGAAAACCGTGAACGGCTCGTTTTTCGGCCTTTTCGCCAACCGTCTCCGTTTCGCCTGAAATTTCTCTCATAGATTTTTTATGATGAAGGATGTCTATTCCAATAAGTTTCAACCCCAAATACCATGTTTCGTGCCTCCCACGAACGTTTCCACGATTTGTCGCTTTGACGAGCAAATTTGGCTTGCGACCTCCGAAATCGACTCTATTCAACCCAAAAGGTTTCATGACATCATTATATGGTCATATGAACCCAAGATACAAATTTTGGTAAGTTTACTGAAAAATTGTCCTGAGACCTAAATTCAGTGTTGTATAACCCACGTTTTTCGGCCAAAAAATGATATCTCGGTGACCCGGCTCGAATTTGTCCAGAATTTCCATCAGAACTTCTAGGTCATGAAAAATGACTATGTCGACAGTTTTGGACCCAAATTCTAAGCATACTGCCTCCTACAAGTCTTTCGACTTTTTCTCGTTTTTTCTTTGACAGGACTCAAAAGTCCGCTGTATGGACTCATTTGGACTCCAAATCGTTCTTGGACCCATTATATTACCATATGAACCAATGGTACAAATTTTGGCAATTTTTTCGAAAATTGTCTGGAGACCTCATTTCAATGATGTATAATCCACGCTTTTCGACCAAAAAAACATGTTTCGGTGGACCCGACTCGAATTTGTCCTGAATTTCCGTCAGAACTTCTAGGTCATGAGAAACGACTACTGCAACAGTTTCGAACTAAAATTCTAAATGTGCTTCCTCCTACGACTATTTAGATGTTTCTCGATTTTTCTTTGACGGGACTAAAAACTCTGCCACCAAATCGTTCTTGGACATACTATATTATCATACGAACCTATGGTACAAATTTTGGCAATTTTTTCGAAAATTGTCCGGAGATCTCATTTCGATGATGTATAATCCACGCTTTTCGACCAAAAAATAATGTCTCGGTGACCCGGCTTGATTTTGTCTAAAATTTCTGTCACACCTTTTATGTCATGAGAAATTACTACTCCAACAGTTTCTGACCCAAATTCTATGCGTGCTACCTCCTATGACTGTTTCGACGTTTTCTCGATTGTGTGTGGGTACTATGCCTCGTGTGCCTTGTGTGTGGGCACTATGCCTTGCCATCCTTGTGTGGGCCCTATGCCTTGCCTTGCCTTCCTTGTGTGGGCACTATGCCTTGCCTCACTGTGCCTTGTGTGGGCACTATGCCTTGCCTCACTTTTCCTTGTGTGGGCACTATGCCTTGCCTCACTATGCCTTGTGTGGGCACGATCCCTTCCCTCACTATGCCTTGTGTCGGCACGATTCCTTCCTTGTATGGGCACTATGCCTTACCTCACTGTGCCTTGTGTGGGCACTATGCCTTGCCTCACTGTGCCTAGTGTGGGCACTATTCCTTGCCTCACTATGCCTTGTGTGGGCACTATGCCTTGCCTCACTATGCATTGTGTGGGCACTATGCCTTGCCTCACTGTGCCTTGTGTGGGCACTATGCCTTGCCTCACTGTGCCTTGTGTCGGCACTATGCCTTGCCTTACAATGCCTTGTGTGGGCACTTTGCCTTGCCTCACTAAGCCTTGTGTGGGCACGATGCCTTCCCTCCCCGCCCATACGTGGCACGAATCATCGGGGAATAAGCCCTTCTCGCCCATACGTGGCGCGGATCATCGAGCTTGGATAGGATCGGGCGTGGGCGGCCCAAAACACGACACCGGGAAAATCGGAAATTTTCCGGTGACACCTGCTCACYGGAAGTCCGACTACCCGCATCCATGTCCTGTGCTTGTTGGGGGTGAGTGTGCCTATCCTTACACACCCCCCTCCTCCTTGGGTCTTGGGGCTACCCATGGGGTAGTGGTGCTAAGCACTACCACCTCCCCTATAAAGAGGTTAATTAAATGAATGTTTCTTCTCCTAGTAGACACCCAAATTGGAGTTAAGCCCTACAAATTTTGGATTTTTGAAGTTTCGATAAAAAATCCGAAAAAATACATATTAAATACGAAAAAATCACGRGAGCACACTTTTGACATTATTTTTCCGAAATTCATCTCGGTGGTCTCGTTTTTCCCGTAAAAATGCTCAAACATGTGAATTTTTTATGTTGGCTAAAATTCCGAAAAAATACGTATTAAATCTGAAAAATCACGGGAGAAATTTTGACATTATTTTTGTCCAAAATTCATTCCCGGCCTGTTCACGGGGTTCTTGTTTTTTTCCGTAAAAATGCTCGAAGTCGTGAATTTTTGAAATTTGGCTAAAAAATCCGAAAAAAATACGTATTGAAATTCGAAAAAATCACGGGAGATACACATTGATTTTTTTCCCGAAATTCATGCACATGGGTCGGTTCGTTTTCCCAGTAAAAGAATGGCCTCGGAAAACGTGCAAATTTGCAAATTAGCGCCGCAGGGAGTAAGAATCGGGAGAAGAATGGACCGCAAAAATCGAAAAGGATACAGTGAGGGTGAACCTGTCGAACCCACCTTTTGTGTGTGTGTGTTCGATCCTGAGAAAAGATATTTCATTACGGATCTCGTACGTAGAGGAACTTTATATCCTTTGGAAGTCATGTCTTCCCGAGGAATTCTAGGGTTTTAGTTCCAAGCGAAAAAATGTGACACGCATGCACTCAGTTCTTTTCACCCACCGCGACCTCCACCCAAGAAATTTGAAGTCTCCCAAAATTAGATAACGATATCCCCAATTACTGTGGGTTCCATAACGGGGGCCGAAAAACGTGAAGTAGCTCTTTCCGCCCTCCGCGACCGTCCCCTTTTAAGAACTTAATATAGTCTTTTGTATTATGATGAGATGTGTTCCTGTCGTACGTTCTCTTTCAATGTTAGGATTTAGACTAATACCTCTAGATAGTTTGTGCTCACGAAGTTGTCGATGGATTTGTGCTTTGACGAGCAAATATTTGGCTTGCGAACCTTCGCCGACGAAATCGCGATTCTATTCAACCCAAAAGGTTTCATGACATCATTATACTGGTCATATGAACCCAAGATACAAATTTGGTAAGTTCTTTTCTGAAAAATTGTCCGGAGACCGCATTTCAGTGATGTATAACCATGTTTTTCGGCCAAAAAATGACATCTTCGTGACCTGCTTCGAATTTATCCAGAATTTTCGTCAAAACTTTTAGGTCATGAGAAATGACTTCTTTCAACAGTTTCGGACCCAAATTCTAAGCTATGCCTCTCTCTACGAGTGTTTTCGACTTTTTCCACGTTTTTCATTGACGGGACTCCCACAAAGTCGCCGTATGGACTCATTTGGACCCCAAATCGTTCTGTGGAACACAAAAAAAAATTGGCTTCGACCGACCACACTTACCGCCGATGCTTCGGTCGGTAACCAGGGGTTACCTGATCTGAAAAACGGTCGGTACGTGTGTCGTCATCAAAATCGTCGGTAATCCAAAGATTCCGACCGAAATTTCGGTCGGTAAGGTTTACCAACCGAGTTACCGGGACCGATCTAACAAAAATGGAGAGAAAAGGACATTTAGCGACGCGATGAACGGCGGTAATGTGGCTTCTCAAATTTGGAGAGTCCATGGAGCGCATTTCCCGAGATTATCGTCGTAATGGCTCATTTTTTTAAAAAAAATTGAGGAGCCATTACGCCCGACATAAATCGGTCGTAAATGTCTCCCATTTTTTTAAAAAAAAAGTGTAGTGGCCTTTATCGACCAATAACGGTCCGTACAAATGTTTGAACATGCAAATTAAAAAAAAACATAGAAACCCAGCTTCAAGCTGGTTCTGCCAACCAAAACAAATATTTAATTTACTAAAAGCACAATTACTAAAAGCACAATACATCAATTTTTAGTATTTTTACATCTCATTGAATCTATGTAAAAACAAAAAATAAAAGATCGTGAAGCTAAATGCCTATTGAGCCCAACACAACCATTAGACGTACTGATCGTGATATCCGTAGTAGATGCCGCTCGTCAGCACGTCTCAGGCTGCTGGAGGGCTGCGCTGTTAGACCTACCTGCTGCTTGACCCTTCTGCCAGATAGACAAGGCTCTCCACCTGCAGTTTCATTGTTCAATGCATTTCAGATAACTAGTACTACTACAGTTAATCAACCTTTTTCTTATACTTTGATTACATTACAATTTCCTTAATTATAACTTGCAAATAATTCAAGTCATTTAGGATTATACTGATTCTACTTGCAGTTTTATATGAAGTTGTTTACAGTATATTAAGGAGAGTCCATGTTTGATTTAATTATAACAAGCAAGTCTATGTACAATGTTTATTCTCGTTCTGTAGTCAGAAACAGAATTTAACCCACGGTACATAAATGAGATGATAAAAATGAAGCTTAAACTCTAGAAACATATGATTGCAAAATCTGCTATGAAGTATTATATAGAAAGATCAAAAAGATTCTCCCACACAATCTAACTAAATCAATTCAATTTCAGTATATATATGTCTTAAACAAGCTAACAATATGAGCAGAATTATAATATGCATATGTTTAAAAGCTTCAAACTTCTAAACAAAAACAAACAAAAAGAAGGGAAAACGGAAAGATGATTATACTACCCTAAAAGATCAGTTTTGCTTTTGTGATCTGATTTTTTGGCAATACAACTGTTAAGAACATCCTGGTGAACTCATCTGGATCTTTCCATCATCAATTAAGCTGAAATACGTAAATAAATTAACATAATGAAAACAAAGTAATTGAAATTAAAGCTGATAAATGTAACAGAATTACGAAAATGACTGACTTGAGAACTTCCATGGGAATCTGAATGGTGCAATTCCCAGACAATTTCGTCATATTATCAAGCTCCATCACCAGAGAATTTCTGCACAAGTCGCAAAAACCCTAATTCATCAAAACTTAATCGAAAACCGAAACAATTAAGAAATTAGGGTACAACTTCAATTAGTAAATGACAAGGCCAAATTTCAATTAGTAAATAATTAATAAATGACAAGGCCAAATGACAAGGCCATATTAGTCAAGTTTGATATCTCCGGATACAACTTTAACATCAACACTTTATTTTTCTCCAACGCTAGATGCCTATATACATTCATAGTAACCCAAATTTCAATTAGAAAATCATGTCGTCGTACATCTTACCATCGATTGCACTATATAAYTAATAATTTCACAGTTCGACAAATATGACATGTTACATCCAGATCTATTACATACATACATACTTTTAGTAGCATCAAAACAAAAAATGACAAGGCCAACATGACCACTTTGAAATTAGCATGACCCAACACGAGCCGAGGTAAGTTGGCCTTATGGACCGATTTTATAAAAAAGCAAGGCCCTAGAACATAACAAGTGGTAGTGGCCTTATGGGAGGTGGTATGGACCTGGTAGGCAGAGCTATGTTTCATCCTCCCAGCAGAAGAAGAGACAATGACACCGGTGATGTCATGGATGCAATCAAATATACCATCCAACAATTCTCCTCCTGTCATTCCCAGCTTTCCTACCTTACTAAACACCCACTCATCTATGATATAAGTTTGTTATTAATTGAATGAATACAGATTTTTCTTTTTTAAAAAATATTTATATTTGAAAAGATATTTTGTGGTTGAATTAATAGTTACCTATAAAAGGTTAAGGATATTGGTTGCCCTCATTATTATACGTTTTCTTCATAGGCCTTAGGAAAGTCCAATATAGTAGATGAATGCACGTCAAGAAGACCAATACAATTTGGAATTAAAATACACAAATATTTCAATCAATTAACTTATCAGAGAAACCATTTAAAAGCAAATAAGTACCCAATACTCCCAATAATATCAGACTAGAAACAGAAACATCCTAGCACAAATAGCTTATACAACATATAACAATATGTGACAACAACAGATGCTCAATTTAACAGGATGAAACCAGCATGTAACAGATGGACTTAATTGTGCAGATGAATGATTCATATTAACCAGCAATTCATTCAGCAGTTTCTTGTGAAGCAGTAGTGCCACACATAACTAACTAACTAACTAATCAAATACGCACCAACAGAAAGAGATTACTAATAACGAACAAGTGAGTAGTCAGGACGAAATATTAGACATTAGGTCTACAATTTACTCAAATTTTAGTATCAATATAAGTTGCTAGTTCTTAATTAATTACCACACTCAAACTCAAACTCAAACTCACAATCACATAATAACAATGATACAAAAATAAATGAGAAGTGCTTGTGTTTCACCATTAAGAGCGGTGAGGTGTCCCAAAAGAGCACCATGTTTAGGCAACTTTATTTAGGCATTGAAATCTGATAGAGGATCCCAAAACCATGTGAGGCCTAGCTAACTCCATAGGAAGCAAAGCAAAGTGCACAAACAGCCACTCCCATGCTTTCAGGAAAATGTCTCTACTTTACTTCCTACTTACATTCCTGCCTTTCAGCGGTTCTAATTTAACCAAATTAACCCTTTAAATTAAAACTCCTTTAAATTAATTTGGGATACTCTTAATTAACTCTTAACACTCACCACTCACCCCCTTTCTTYCCCTCTAAAAGTCATGTGCCTTCAACTTTCCTTAATAATTGGTCGGTTAATTAATCTAATGTATTATGTGCTAGATTTAAGAATTAAGAATATAATCTTAGCAAATGAAGCGCAGTAYGTACTAATTAATTTTATAAAACTATTCTTGGCTACAAGTACCGAAGACGCCTGCCTTCTTTGCATCTATTCTCCCCTTTTTTAACTAGCTTGCTTTGTACCAGTAACTATTATCTAAGATGTTACTTCATCTAAGATGTTGATAATAAACAGCACAAAACAACTGTCTCTTTAAGAAAATTAAACCCCTTACACAGAAAAAAGGAAACAAGATGGACTGGGTTATCAAAGAAGCCCAAAATTTAAAATTAGAACAGATTAATAAGCTTTCACCTCTTGATTGCATCAGGTAAAGACCCTGAGGTATGAAGCCCTTGATCCTCTCTCGACTTTGATTGTATCTCTTTCGCCTCTTCACTGTCAAATTAAAAAAAATAAAAAAATTCCAGAAAAATCAATCAGCCCTTCTCACATTTTTATTGGTAAAGGGAGTATAAAATAGAGGAAAAATATTCTGTTAATGGTTCAAACACAGACCTGTCTTCAGCAAAGTATACATGTCGGTTAGAAGGTCGGTTTTCGAGCACGGAATGGCGGTGAACCTTCCTTTTCGAGGAATCAAACTTCTTTCTGAATCCTGATTCTATCCAACGAGTTTGAATTCACCTGGCTAGTGATGAGAAGCAAAACAAAACAAAACAAGGTAAAATTCGCAACTACACGTGATCTTTAGCGGTGAAAGTATAGAAACGCTAACTTGAATCAGAATGGCAATTTAAGTTTCACAATCAGCAACCTCAATATAGATTAACCCACAAAATAAAATTAAAATAAAAACATCTGAAAAATTGAAATAAAAAACAAATAACGAGAAAAAAATCTAGAAAATTGAAAACAAGAATGGAGACCCTCAAAAAATGAAATAACGTGAAAGAAAATGCAACAAGAAACGAAATGAAAATTTTGTAAAGAAAATTAAGACAACATGAATTACTAATCTGAAGAAATCTCGCTAATAATCGAAACAAAAAAAAAAAGAAAAATAAATAAAACCCAGAAACCCAAAAAAATCAGATTTTAAAATAAAATGTAAAATCAAAAATCAGAAGAAATTTTTTGACTAGATCCTAAAAAAACACAAAATAAAAGAAATGAAAAACAAACTAAACCTTAAAAGAGGCAAGGACGCACTGATAGTGGCTGCGGCGCCCTCGAGTTGTGGTGAGTTGCGTCTGCCCTATCGTGGTGTGAGACGGTCAAAGAGAGTGAAGAGAGAAGAGATGTGAGTGATTGAAGAGAGAGAGAGTTGAGTATGAGGAGAGAGAGAGAGTGATAGATGAGAACTGAGGAGAGAGATGGGAGCGATTGGTGAGTTTAAAAGGAAAGATTTAAAAAATCGTTTTTTATTAAAAAATAAAATCCTACCACCGATATTTCGTGGTAATAATCAGTATGAAATTTTCTTTTTAAATTGTGCTGATGGAGAATGTTCGAGTGGGAAAAAAACTAATTAACATAAACGACGAATTTATGCAGGTCGGTCATCCACCGCGATAATCGTCGATCGATATAATACCCGACCGATGTCGTCGATTGTGGCTGGATGTGTTACCAACGATTGTTTCGGTCGGTAATTTCGGTCGCTTAGACGAATTTCTAGGTAGTGAGGACCACCTTATAGTTACCATAGAACCATGGACAACTTTGGCAACCTTTCGAAAATGTCTGAGACCTCATTCGCATGATGTATTATATCACAGCTGTTTTTCGCCAAAGCATGTTCGGTGAATCTCGGACCGAAATGTCCAAAATTCATCAAAACTCTAGTCATAGAAAAGACTATCTAACAGTTCGAACCCAAATTCTAAACCCTGCTAGCCTCCTACTGTTGAGCTTCTCTTCTGATTTTCTTTGACTGGAACTCAAAACAATGACATCATAGGACCAAATCGTAGTCCGGAACTCCATTATTATCATCTACGAACCTATGTATAGAACTTTTGGGCAATTATTTTTAACATTCTAGGGAGACTCATTTCGAGTATTGGTATAATCCAGCTCTTTGTCCAAAAAAAACATGTCTCGACTGACCCCGGCCTCGAAATTGTCCAGAAATTCGTCAACAGCTTTAGGGTCATGAGAAATATCTACTCCAACAGTTCTGGACCCAAATTCTAAGCGATAGCGACGTCGCTACGATTGTGTAGCAACGTTTTCGTCGAATTTTCTTTGACGGACACTCAAAGGCTCGCGTTTGACTCATTTGGACACCAAATCGTTCTTGGACCCAATATATTATCATACGAACCTATGGTACAAATTTTGGCAATTTTCTCGAAAATTGTCTGGAGACCTCATTTCGATGATGGATGATCCAAGCTTTTCATCCAAAAAAACATGTCCCAGTGACCAGGCTCGATTTTGTCTACAATTTCTGTCACACCTTTTAGGTCATGAGAAATGACTACTCCAACAGTTTCGGACCCAAATTCTAAGCGTGCTACCTCCTACGATTTTTCGACGTTTTCTCGATTGTGTGTGGGCACTATGCCTCACTGTGCCATGTGTAGGCACAATGCCTTGCCTCACTATGCCTTGTGTGGGCACTATGCCTAGCCTCACTAGGCCCTGTGTGGGCACGATGCCTTGCCTCACTATTCCTTGKGTGGGCACGATGCCTTGCCTCAGTATGCCTTGTGTGGGCACGTTGCCTTGCCTCACTATGCCATGTATGGGCACGATGCCTTGCCTTGTGTGGGCACTATGCCTTGCCTTACTTGTGTGGGCACTATGCCTTGCCTCACTGTGCCTTGTGTGGGCACTATGCCTTGCCTCACTGTGCCTTGTGTCGGCACTATRCCTTGSCTCACTATGCCTTGTGTGGGCACTATGCCTTGCCTCACTTTGCCTTGTGTGGGCACGATGCCTTCCTTCCCCGCCCATACGTGGCACAGATCATCGGGAAATAAGCCCTCCTCGCCCATACGTGGTGCGGATCATCGGGCTTGGATAGAATCGGGCGTGGGCTGCCTAAGACACGACACGGGGAAAATCGGAAATTTTCCGGTGACACCTGCTCACCGGCAATTCGACTACCCGCATCCATGTCTTGGGCATGTTGGGGGTGAGTGTGCCTATCCTTACACACACCCCTCCTCCTCCTTGGGTCTAGGGGCTGCCCATGGGGTAGTGCTGCTAAACACTACCACCTCCCCTATAAAGAGGTTAATTAAATGAATGTTTCTTCTCCTAGTAGACACCCAAATTGGAGTTAAGCCATACAAAATTTGGATTTTTGAAGTTTCGATAAAAAATCGGAAAAAATACATATTAAATCCGAAAAAATCACGGGAGCACATTTTTGACATTATTTTTCCGAAATTCATCTCGGGGGTCCCTTTTTACCCGTAAAAATGCCTCGAAACACGTGAATTTTTGAAGTTTGGGTAAAAAATACAAAAAAAATACGTATTAAATCCAAAAAAATCACGGGAGTACACTTTTGACTTTATTTTTCCAAAATTCATCATAGGGGTCGCGTTTTTCCCTTAAAAATGTCTTGGAAAACGTGAAATTTTGGAAATTAGCCCGAAAAAATCAGTAAAAAATGTTCCAAAAATCCTGAAAAACACTGTGAGGTGAACTGTCAAACCCACCTTATGTTTCGGAGTGTCGGTCTTGAGAAAAGGCCATTTCAATGGATCTCGTATGTAGAGGGATATTATTTCCTTTGGAAGCATGTCTTCCGGGTCTCGTTTTGCCGCGAAATTGACACCATGCACTCACCTTGACCCCACGGACCTCCCCACAAAATTTGGGATCGTTCGCTTACCTAGTCCCGGGGGGCCGAAAACCGTGAACGGCTTGTTTTTCGGCCTTTTCGCCAACCGTCTCCGTTTTCGCCAGAAATTTCACTCATAGATTTTTTATGATGAAGGATGTCTATTCCAATAAGTTTCGACCCCAAATACCATGTTTCGTGCCTCCCACGAACGTTTCCACGATTTGT
>SNQN01008759.1:0-27878 GCA_008642245.1 Bassia scoparia | reverse complement strand
CAAATCGATAAGCTACTTGTATTCAATAATTATGACTCATGGAACTACAATGAGACCGAGTAGAGGCCGCTACATGCGGGCGGATTGGGTCAAAGATCTAGTCCGTACCATGTCCCCGAACCCACAATCTGGTTACTGGACCTATCTGTGGGGCCATTAGTTTGGCACCAATGTTTCGGGTGTCCGTGATTAACCTGTATAGGCACGGTGGCGATACCCTCAATTCGAGAACACACCGCAACGCATTCACATGCGGATTCCATGGCTCAATTCCATGACACTGAAGCTGAGGTCAACCCCCTTGAAGGGGGAGAAGCCTTACACCTTGCTTATCACTWGCCCACAACATAAGATTCCAATCACCACCTAAAAGCCAAGGCCTCTCATTTTCATGTCCCAACTACTGCCATTGACATGTTTTATCTTTGTGAGRCTCTTCAAGATAGCTATAAACACCTGTTAAGCGCCAAGTCAAGCCGTCACTACTCGTCACTTCCACGTCTATATGATTTGCTGACATTGATAAGAGGTTTATAACCCAATTTTCTTTCCACATAGAGCTATTCCACCACTCCGTCTTCGCCCTTCACCAGAACAACCAAATAAAAAAGTCCAWAACATCTAAGCTTTACACGAAGACYTTGTAATTGATTGTCATGTATCTTTGTTTCTTGTAAAAAAAATTAGATGAGGATTTTCATTTAATATAATGCGTCATAACGCACTGCTTGCCTTAGGATTCCCCAACCCTAGGCAATTCCAACACAACACATTCATTGAGCATGAAGGGTATCAAGGCTGCCTGCGCCATCGACTTGCATTTCATGAGTATGCTCCTATGCTTGTTCCCCTTCCATTAGACCACCCTTTAGACTCGCCTCCATTTTGCCCCGTTCAGATGACCTTCCAGTAATCTCCAGAATATTAGTTTCCTCTTGGTTCGTTGGTACTACAATAACCTTGAAAGTAGTGTCTTTAATATGGGAGAACTGTGAAGCTTGCGCCAAAGGTTTATTCCTCTGTTGTGAGGTGCCTACAACAATTAAATTAGTGCACTTATTCTATATTTTGAGGCTCTCTTTTAGGTTAGTGCAACGTTTATACTCCTCTTTTACCTTTAGATGTAAAGGTCTATTGCGCTTTGGTGGTGCTCTCAACCACGTTCCATAAGGCATCTCCGACGGTGGGTTGTGCTCATCGAAATTAGAACATTGGTGCAAATTGTATCCGAGARAGCCACATAGGTGACAGAAATCCGCTAATGGTTCATAGGAAAATTTAATTAGCTTATTTTCGTTCGAAGTTGCAACTCTTGTCCAGCGTTTCAAGGGTTTACTAAGATCAATGTCTACTTGAAATCGCATGAACTTACTCCATCCAACTAGGTCAGTGTTATGAAAATCAACAAAAGTGCCCATACTATTAGCCAAAGATTTTGCCATTGCTAGAGTGTATTTATTCGGGGGCATATCCCACGCTCGGACCCAAAATTGAATAGAGGAGAAGGTGATTTCGGTTGGCTGAACCCCTGCATCAATTGTCTTTAATATTATAAGTGATCCACGAAACGACCATGGCCCCTCCTCAAGCACTTTCATTTTATCAAGCATGGAAAAAAATTGAAAAATAAGTGTTTTGTTGCCAATTTCTCGAATAGCAACCCCCTTCCCCAAACTCCAAGCAGCCTGCAAGGCACCCTGAACATCATCAAGACTGCAAGAATTTTGTGTMAATACATTGTCGACCAAATAGAGATGTAATTGTTCATTCACCAAGCTATCGTCTTCATCATGTTCGCATTCGATAATTTCGTCTTTCGCTTCGGTCATGGTAAGGCTTTGTAACTTATCCTCTAATTTGTCTATAATCACAACAAGAAAACCACAGTAAAACGTGGGATTAATATAGTAAAACAAAATCTAGAAGGCAGAAACCCTTACTTTGCACTCAAAGAAGGCAAATTTGAACTCTACTTTGTCGCCTAAAGGAAAAAAGCTAGAGGGAAAAAAAACAACAGTTAGATGAAGAGCTAATCTTGTTGAAGGCAGAGTACAGTATGCTCGTGGCTGATCCAATTGATCTGCCTCCTCATAGGGGTRCATTTGAACACGGGATTCCCTTGCTTCCTAACTCTTCTCCCGTCAACGTTAATTAGGCCCCAAAGGCATCCATCGAAGCAAAGAGACATAATTGAGCAGTTAGTTCAGGAGTTGCTGGATAGAGGGGTGGTACAGGATCCGTTGTAGTCCATTTGCTTCTCCAATAGTACTAGTGGGCAAAAAGGATGGTACTTTGAGGCTCTACATTGATTACAGAGAACTCAACAAGAAGACAGTGAAATATAAGTTCCCTATCCATGTTGTTGAGGAATTGATTGATGAATTGGTTGGCTTTATTGTGTTTACTAAACTYGATCTTAGGTCTGGTAACCACCAATTAAGGATTCACCCAAATGATGTACATAAAACTGCTTTTAAAACTCATTCTAGTCACTAAGAGTTCTTAGTAATGCCCTTTGGGCTTAGTAATGCTCCAAGAAAGCTTCCAAAGCTGGATGAATAAAGTTTTTAATTCACTCCTGAGGAAGTGTGTATTAGTTTTCTTTGATGATATCTTGGTGCATAGCAGYACCAAGAAGGAGCATTGGGAGCATCTAAGACTTGTGTCTGAGGTCATGAAGCAGAATCAATTGTTTACCAAGGAAATTAAGTTTTCATTTGCTATGGAGAAGGTGGAGTACTTGGGCAATTTTGCTTCAGTTGTGGGCTTAGAGACTGATCCTGAGAAATTGCAAGCAATATCAAAATGGCCAACACCTTCTTCTGTCAAGGAGCTAAGGAGCTTGTTAGGGCTCACTAATTATTATAGGGAAGTTAATTAGGGCCTATGCCATCATCTGCATACCTCTCAATGGTCTTCTAAAAAAGGGAGCCTTTGAATTGAATGCATCAACTCAACTTGCATTTCAGAATCATAAGGAGGCATTAATCACATCACCTGTATTGGCTCTTCCTAATTTCACCCTCCGGATAATTATGGAAACTGATGCTTCTAATGGAGGGATTGGTGATGTTCTGATGTAGAAGAACCATCCTATGGCTTTTCTTAGTCGGACATTAAATCCAAAATAGTTAAAACTTTTTGTATATGAGAAGGAGTTGTTAGCCATTATGTATGCAATACAGAAGTACGAGTAGTATTTAGCTAGCAACGATTTCATCACAAAGACTGGCCAAAGGAGCCTTACATGGTTGATTGGACAAAAAGTGGCAACACCTTTCCAACAATTATAGCTCTCAAAATTATTGGGATATGACTATGAGATACAATATAAGAGTGGTCAAGAAAATCTTATAGCTGATGCTCTTTCTAGAGTGAAGGGAGCAGAGTTTCTCTGTATGGCTCTCTTAGTTATCTCTTCTGATCTGGAGCAGAGAATCAAGAATTCATACAACCTTGACTTCAATTTGATTGATATTATTGAAGAAGTACAAGACTTGCCTTTTTTCAGGAAGTATACTCTCCAGGGTGGTATGTTAAGGAAGAAACACAAATTAGTTGTTGGGCCTGTTACAACATTAAGGTCTAAACTGATAGAATGGGCCCATAACTTTCCTGAGAGCGGTCATGCAGGTAGGGACCTCACCATGAAAAAGATTAGACATGTCTTCTTTTGGAAGGGCATGAAGAAAGAGGTGACTAGATTCATCAGACAATGCATCATATGCCAGACAGCAAAGTATGAGTCTACAGCAAAGCTAGGGCTATTACAGCCTCTTCCAATTCCAGAGGAAGTATGGTGTGATATATCCATGGATTTCATCTNCTTAGCATCTTGAGACTGATTGTCAAACTGAAGTGGTTAATAGATGTTTTGAGGCTTATTTGAGGTGTATGAGTGGTGATAATCCCAAGGATTGGTTCCTTTTGTTACCTTTGGCCGAGTGGTGGTATAACACACACTACCATACAACAATCAACATGACTCCATATGAGGTGGTATACAATGAACCACCACCTCTACATCTACCTTATTTGCCTACGGAGTCAAGTGTGGAGGCTGTTGACAGGAGTGTGTTAAAAGGAGAAGCCACGATAGCTGAACTGAATTTCAATTTGGGAAGAGCTCAATCAAGAATGAAGGCCTAAGTTGACAAGAAGAGATCAGAAAGATCCTTTGAAATTGGAGATCGATTAGGTATGGCTTAAGTTATATCCTTTTAGGCAGCAGTCTATTCATAGAAGAATGAATCAGAAGCTGGCTTGGAAATTCTATGGCCCTTTTCAAGTTACTGATAAGATTGGGAAGGTTGCTTATAAGCTCAAATGGCCAGCTAATGCTAAGATACATGATGTGTTCCATGTATAAAAATTGAAGAGCTTCCATGGTCAGTTGCCTATTGCTGCTCACAAACCTCCATGGTTTCAAGGCAGGGATGTGTCTAAGGATCTAGAACCCGCTGTCATCCTATCTTGGACAGGAGAACTCTAAGGAAACACAACAATGTTGTTGTGCAATACTTGGTTCAATGGGAAGGGTATGCAAGGCAACCTGGGAAAATGCTACTGATTTTGAGTTTAAGTATCCAAATTTTAATGTMCTTTAGACTTGAGGTTAAGTATTTTGTAAGGGGGAAAGTATTATATTAGCAGATTAGTTAGTTAGTTTGGCGGGAAATAACTAATTGCTATTAGAGTTAGTTAGCTCAGTTGGGTTAGTCGTCAATCAATTGTAATTCGAGCCTTACTCAACACTTTAAAACTATATTGCTGAACATATGTGATAATCAATGAAAAAATCTCTAATTCTCTCTCTTTTCCCTTTTTCTCTCTTTCAATTTCCTGCAATTGCTCTGTTTTTGTCATTAATGGTAATCAGTATGCCTTGAGCTTACATCACTTTTACCATGATGTTAGCCTGTTACAAATTAATGGCTAATTTAACAAAGTTAGATTATGGTAGTTTGTCATTTCTCATCAAGTAGACACACACTTTTACCTTAATGTTAGCCTATTACAAATTAATGGCTAATTTAACAAAGTCAGATTATGGTAGTTGGTACTTTCTCATCTAAATATGAGCATGGGATTTTTATATCCTACATAACCGCCCATCTTTATATGCCTCAAGTGGATTGTTTATATGACTAGTTATGACAAGATTTCGTTTATGCACTTTGCTCAAATGCACCAATCAATCAATAAATCTATTATAAAACAAAACAATAACAAACATCCTTTTTCCAAAGTAATTTTACAGTTAAAAATAGGAAAAACTGCCAACAACTACCCACTTTTTGTCGACTTTTAGAAACAACTGCCCACTTTTTATGTTTTTGAAAACAACTACCCACTTTTTTTGAAAACTTTGCGAACCACTACCCGTTAACGGTTTTARGCTAACATCGTTAACTCCAAGCAACCAAGCCACCATGAACCACCACTCCTTCACTGCCCTCAGCTGCCACCTACCACTGACCACCGCCTTCCATCGGAGCAGCCCACCAGCACCACCGCAGACAAGGAAGCAGCCCACAACCACCACAGAACAACCACCACCATTCCGCTAGGCGAACCAATATATGACATTTTCTCAGCCTTCCACCCATTTTTTGACATCATTTCTTCATGAAAGTTGTAGATCTAGGACAAAATTCATGAAATAGGCTCAAGAATTACTAAATTTGGATTTATTCAAGTAGTTACGCACTTTGCAAGTTAAAATCAAAAATCCCTAAATTGAAAATGAAAACCCTAAATTGAATTGATGGTGGTTTCCAATTGACTGGTTTTCAAAATTGGGGATAGAGTTTCGGTTTTGTGGTGATTTGGAAGACTCAAATAGCATGGTGGTGATTTACGAAATTGGGGATTGGTGGTGGTCCATTTTTGAAACCTAAAATTGGCTGGTGTGGTGGATGTCAAAATGGGGATAGAATGCTTTGAAGAATAGCGCCGGTTCGTGGGGCCTTGTTGCGGTTTGGCTGGGGTGTGGTGCAGTTGGCTGGGGTACGGTGGTGTGGTTTGGGTGGTTGTTGGGGCTGCTAGTTGTGGCTTGCTGCGAGGGGGAAGGGGTGCTGCAGGGGAGGGGGAGGGCAGGTGACAGGGGGTGGTAGCAGTGAAGGGAGGTGGCAGGGGGTGGTAGCAGTTTAGGGAGGTGGCAGAAGGGTGGTTCGTGGTGGTTGGAAGGAAGAGAGTTTACGGTGTTAGCTTAAACCGTTAAGAGGTAGTGGTTCGCAAAATTTTCAAAAAAAGTGGGTAGTTGTTTTCAAAAAAATAAAAAAGTGGATAGTTGTTTCTAAAAGTCGACAAAAAGTGGGTACTTGTTGGCAATTTTTCCTTAAAAATATTTATTCTAAAAATACTTCATTCCAAAAGATTTTATCACTTATACATAGGAGGAAAAGGAAAACACGGTACATAATTCTAAAGTATATTCCAAAGGATACTCCATCCACGTATAAAAGTACCTATAATTATTAAAATGCACACTATTAGTTCTATTGTTATACAATTAAAAAATCAGGGAAATTCCATTCTGTACCACCGAATTTCTACCAGGTCCATTCCATACCATTACTTTTTTTAAAAAAAAAAAAATCCAACTCATGAGTGTAACATCCTAATTTAATTGTTGTGAAGTGTCTATTAAGCGCCTTCTTATCTTCTTGCATTATTCGCCTATAAAAAATACTTCTTTCATTATCCTCCTCTCTTCTTCCTCGTGTTTTTCTTTTACTTGAGCTTGTCTCCAATGGAGGGTCGAAGCTCAAACCCGTCTTCCGCACATAATTCTCGCAACGGCCCTCGATTTTGCTTAGGTAATTTTCTGCAAATTGTACTCCATTGAAGTTGAAGGGGATTCGTATTTATGAGGTTAGCAAAGTACCCAKTAACAAAGTAGAAGTTGTTGCTGAATTTTTTAGGGATTTCAAGGCATTGGAAACGGCATCAATAACAAACCCAATTGGATTAAAGGTCTTATCTTTAAACCCCATATCGAAATTTGAAGAATCGGGGGATTTGGCGTCACATGTCGGGGTGAATTTGAAGGGTTTTGGGGAAGTTTTAAGATATAGCAAAGGGGATGAGAAGGGGATTATGGAAGACAAGCGAATTGGGTAAGGGCATAAAAGTAAGGTGGATTGAGGAGTAATAAAAGTGGGGTTTTATGGTGGTGAATACTGATGGTTCAAGAAGAGGAGTGTTTAATCGTCATTAATGAAGCGATTTATAGCTCTCAAAGTGAATTTTAATTAATTTTGAAAAAATACYAAATGAAGTATAAATAAGTGGAAGATATTTGAGTTGAATTGAGGAAGAAGAACCAGATAAATAATGAGTAACTTGATTAAGTACTAATGATATTTCTGAAGCGGAAGAAAGATCTATGCGCTTTGGTATGAAATTCATGAGGACTCTAGATATTACTAATTATGATTAAGAGGTTGATGCACAAGAAAATGTGAAGATTTTTAAGGAAAACGATAATTTAATTAACCACCAACTTGCTCCTATTCTATTGGATATGGRACAGACCTTGCTGACCTTCGAGGAGCTCARCATGTTTCTATACTCTTATTTCACTTGTTGCATGTTTCTTTGTTGTGACTTGGCTTGCTGCTTCTAGCCACTTGTTTTATGTTCGGTTTACTTTATTATACTGAACTCTGTTGCCTTATTGAGTTATTGAAATTGAATTGAAGAACAAGAACTAGAAAAGTATGTTTACTTGGGATATTACGCTTTTAACACCCCCCCCCAATCCCATGACAACAATTAACACCCCAATAAATCCACATAATGGAATTGAGGAGTAGGAATGTAGGATGTTATAATTTTAATGGTATGAGTTGGATTAAAAAAAGTAATGCCACAAAATTCATTTGACAAAAACTAGGTGGTACAAAATGAAATTTCCAAAAAATTATGAAACTTATTTGTTGTAATTGGAATGGATATAACACCAACAACATCTCATCTAAACCACAGGGCAATGTCCTTGATCAAAAAGAAGTTGTTCTAAACTCTAATTATAAGCTTGATTGTTCAGTCGGCAATGAACAATATCACTAATTTTTTAGAAATTTCCTGAGTACCCCTATAGTTAGGCTAAATAGCTCTGAGCCCCGAGTCTTTTTACTGCCTCAGTTACCCTTGAGGAGTGGAACTTAGTGCCTGACATGCCATTACTAAAACCAAAACGGTTGTTAAATTTAATCCTAAAACCAAAAAATAAATAAAATACGTATTTGATTGTCATATTATTTATTGTCATATTTTCTCCATATTTAACTATTTTATACTCATTGTCTAATATTCGATGAATACTCGTCTCGGGTAGTGTGTGTCTATTTGTTTAGGATTGGCTTTCTTGGCTAGGAATTAAGATGCAAGTAGAGATTCGTTGGATGTCATCAAAAATGGACAATTCAAGGTTTTATATGGAGAAAAGCTTCAAAAGAGTTACTCATTGAATTCCTCCAATATGTTGTGGAATCACCTATTTCCAACAACGGGTCGCGACTTATTTTGAAGTGATTTAAGTACATGGCACCCACTCCGACCTTGCGGACCTAATCACATGCCACACCCTGGTTGTCGTTCTCTTTCTTTGATGTTACAAAAACTCCTTGATTTTCCTAACATCTAAATAATATTCTACTTGTATGTAAGCCTTAAAGCAAAGTTCTTCTATCTACCTACAACCCTATTATAATATATTAAATTGGGAGAATTAGAAAATGCAAAAAAAGGATCGGCGCTATAGCCACTAGAACAAGGATAATGTAAATATGTAACGCGCGGTTGGCAGGCGAATTTCCATGTTTTTCTTCATTACCTTTCTCTAATTTTACTTTTGCAATTTTTAACTTGAATTAGAAATTTATACAATATATTAATCGTTTTCATCTAAGTTCTAATTATTTCTCTTTATTCTTTTTGCTTTTTTTAATTATGTTTGAGTAGTATTTTTTTCTAGGATTTGTTGAAGACCTAGTATGAATATTATTTATATTTATCCCAAACCCAAATAAATTATTTATTGCTTCATTCCTTTTTAGGGTTTATTCATATTTATTTGAACTAGAAATAGTACCAATGAATATCATTAGATTCCGACGAGTTGGCTCTTAATGATTTTACTAGACAAAAGTAGGAATAAATCATCACAAAAGTAGTTGATCCTGTCTGCTAGGATTAAGGATGCTTTCTAATGCTCTATATGTATGACTCTATGAAAATAGGTACCATTACATAGTTAAGAAGCCACTTATTGATCGAAAACGGAAATCTTTGTACCAATATAGTGCGCATCTATCTGTGAATATTTTCTAAATTGATTGGGTAACGATAAGATACATATTTATATTACGGGTACTAATCCTATATTTAGTTTCATTAGCTTCTTTAGTTAGTCTACTTATTTCCACTCACTTTCAGATGTTTTACTCGAATAATTGTAAATCTTAGCACCAATACTTAATTAACCTTTCTCTTCACCCTGACTTACCCTACTATATAGTACGAGATTATTAGTGTTAAAAATTATTATCTTTGTTAGGTGGCACACGCCTTTCAAATTTTAGCCCGCCGGAAGTAACATATTAATTCTTGTTTGCTACAGAATTAATTAGTTTGAAGTTTTATTATTTATTAGTTTGAGTTTGCTTAGAATTATAATTAGTGTGTTTCAAATTCTCGTGCATAATTCATTTTCATGTGTAGACACCTTATAAAATGTGTCTCCCCAAATGAAATCCGTGATGAACCAAATACCGCGCTCGCGTTTGTTTCGACTCAGAAAAGTCTTTACACTCACGAAAGTTGGAATACGTGAGGTCGTACTCGAATTATTGAGCAAAGATCACTTACCCAGCAACATATTTTCTTCGTATTTCTCGATAACTCAAAGATTTCAAATTTTCAACCGTTACGCTGGCTGATTCTCGTGGCTTTTTGTTTTCCATCATGTGCGTCACATTTCTTTTCTGAATCCGCCAATATTTTTTAAATTATTTTCTGACTTTCTATGATTTTCTATGAATTTTCAATTTTATAAATACGCAAATCACGTAGAAAATCACATTGAATGATTAGAAAATACTCCGGAAATACGTGAACCCTAGAACCTTCTAGAAATCCTTGCTTGGAAGAGCAAGGGTCTAGTCGTCGAATAAGGACATCACGAATAAAATCGAGAAATCGAAATATTCGAGGTTATTTTGAAAGAATATACGAATCACGTGAGCGTATATACGCAGATGCTTGAGCGTATATACCTCACCAGGGCGTATATACGCCTCCAACATCCAGCGTATTACGCTCAACAAGACATACTTTTTTGCCAAATCAAGGAAAATGAGAACGGTATATACGCTGGAATGAGCGTCTATACGCTCCCCATGACGATATACGCTCTCCCAGCGATATACGCAGGTTCCCTTTGCTCCAAAATTTTTTGCCTCTGCTATAATACCCCTTTGCCCTTTGCGCTCGTTCACACACGATTTCATAACCTCATTCACAGACTTTCAATACCAACTTCACACTGACACAAGTCACGCAAAATTCATACACTCTTCAAAAACTCAAAACACATTCGTTTCAATTCAAAGCATCATTCTATCGAAATCAACAGCACAAAAGGTATAAATCTGAGATTGACTCACCAAAAACCTTTTCTTTCACTCTTTTTCAATTCCATTTTCACTTTACTGATAACCATTATTTTGAGTCTTTAATTCAATTAAAAGCAATGTAGAACTCACCTCTTTAATCGTTCATGTAAATATGTAATTTTTCAATCATTTTCATTGTTCCCATGTTTTTTTGTTTCATTTATTATTATTCATATTACCGATTGTCAATAATAACCGTTTTTTGTCTAATTAGCATTCAATCGAAAGCGATTCCTTTGATTGTATCCTAACATCTTGATTGTTTGCAGTACAAGTAGAGAAAATATGATATATATTGGCCTTACTAACCTTGTTTTTCAGTCTGTTTTTTATATATCTCCTACTCATGCTATTATATTTTTACAACAAGACCGATTTTATCGTTTTCACATTAAGTCAATAATCAGACGACCGTTTTCTAAGCACCTTATTAACATTGACTAAACAATCAAATTATCCTTATTCCATTGTAGGAAGTCTTGGTTTGTTCATAATACAACCCACCTATAATCAATGCACTTTCAAAAGTCAAATCACTAGCCTTTTGATTCAACTTGTTAATTTATGAACTACATGAGACGATAGAGCCGCTACATCGGGCGAATGTTACAATCTGATTTCGTACCATGTCCCCAACCCACGACTGGTTACTTTGATTGACGTGGCCATTTTAATTTCACCAATGTTTCGCAGTCCGTGAATAACCCCCTAATAGGCCGGTGCATCCCCTCAATTTCGACACACACTTCCCAACGCATTCACAATGCGGATTCCATGGCCAACACCATACACTAAGCTGATGTCACTCCCCTGCCTAACGGGCATCCCTACAGTTTTTGGCGACTTCACTGTCATAATCACCATGTGCATGGACAGAACTTGAAAGTCTCGTAGTTTCCATAGTCAGTGTGATAATCATTGGGAATTGTGTCTGTATCCCTTCGAATTAGGTCATGTCCTAGCCACCTGTCTCAACATTTAAAATTGGGGGGCAATGTTCTTATGCTCGAGATCACCTAAGGGATATCTTCGTGCATGTAGTTAATTATCACATGCTAAGTAAGTTCCTATCTCCGCCATGCCGCTGTAATGCAACGTGTTACGAGACTGCGTGCATATAAAGGGTATTCCGTCCATACATCACATATTGTGTGTGAAATTGACCCAGCTCTACTCTAGCATGTAACACGTTCAGACTTTAACCAACCGACTTATAGTTCACTTAGATCCTGACCTTAAGTGAATAAATGTTTTGTGTTTCAATCATGGCTGTTAACTTGTACTCTTCATTCATCCAGTCCAGTCTCTTTAATCTATGGTCAAACCATAATCCATGGCCCATCCAACCCATTCAATTTCAAACCTCCATTCGCCTAGAATCTGACTTAGTTGCGTTTCCAATCCAAGAATTTCTTAAGTCTGACAATCATCTTTGAAACCTTAAACCTGGAATTAGGTTCAATTCAATTCAATTCAATTCAATCCAATCAAAACTCTTAAATCTAATTAGGTTTCATTTCAATAATCCAATTCAATGGAACCTTAATCTGAATAGGTTCAATTCAGATTTCAAACCAAAGCTTTAAATCTTGATTAGTTCACTCACTCAATCTAGAGAACCTTTTAAAAACTGAATAGGTTCTATCATAGACCAACCTTTAGGCCCATTCAATTTAAATACTTGTTAGTCAAGAGTCCTTAATTCTTGAATTTAGCCCATCTTAGGTTTGTAAACCTTCTCGAGTCTAGCCACCTTAAATCAATTCTAGTCTAGCCCATTCAAGTCTACTTCAAGTTCTGTTCCTTAGTCCAGACCTCAGACTGAGTTGTTTTCTTAAGTTTCAAGTATATCCGAATCTTCTGTTTCTGGGTTCTAAAGTGTAATTTCTTGATTTCGCAGTAGCAAAACTCGCATATCCTTCTCTGTGCCCCAAAAGCAAGAAGTAGTCGAACACATCCTACCTCCACCAAAAAGGCCCATGTCTCCTGACCCTCCCATTCATCCACAAAAAGCCTAATCCTATACCTCACTGTCCCAACTGGAAAACATCACTACCATCAAAGCCTCAAGTCACCCCATAGGCCAGGTCATCTATCTCGCGGCCTCTCTGGATTGAGTCATAGAAGTCCAGTCTAAGCCATGTGTCCCTTTCATTCCTGTCCCTAGTCTGAGTCTCCTTCTCCCTATACAATAACCTTGCACTTTTCAACTCATATTCAGCATAAAATATCATTTGTTTTGGCAAATTATTTTCTAAATCTATGCAAGTCTCAACACTCATGCACAATTGGTTTAATCTAATACTATTATGAAACAATGCCCAAACGAGCTTCTTTCACAGCTCCACAAATGCCCCTCCCTTTCATTCCCTCTGTCACCATCAAATCCAAAATCCCTTCAAACCATTTGACACAAACTTATCAATTTAGCCATATTCTTTCTTTCATCACCCACATCTACCTAACCCTTTGGACCAACGTGCGTAGGAAAACGACACGTACAACAGAAAGAAACAGAAAAAAGAATAAAAATGCGGCAAAAAAGAAAGCAAATCAAAGTTCCAATACAAAGTTTTCACAAAATGCAAATCATTCTCAAAATCCAAATCCAAAGTCAAAAGCCCAATTCAATAAAGCAAGAGCTAAAAAGCAGCACTGCAGCACCGTAGTCACTTCATCAAACATCCAAGCCTTTTTCAACCCTCAAACCCACAGCCTCACATTACAACCACACAAAGCCTCTCACACAGGATGTCCAATCATCATCAGAACTACTTGTCTATCCTAAGTTACTAGAGAAGCCTCTTTCTCGAGTTCACCGCATCTGCATTAACATAAATCATTTGAGCCTTTGAGTGCTTGACTTGCTAATAATCGATTATGTTTCTCCAGTTTTTAAACCTGACAGTAACTCATACCTTAACCTACATCATTTGCCAAACCCGTTATCTGCCACATCTTTGACCCTTACATCACATTTGACCCGTTTTATTTTATCAACCATAGCCTGATTCATTTGCGTCACCTTTCAAATCTCATGACTCAATCCCAAGAAGAACCACCTGACCTTTGCGCGTCATACACCTATTGGGGGAACTCATCCATACAATCATCCACCTTCCCTATGTTGACTCTAAACCGTAAAACCACTTGTCTCAAAGTCTCGCTGGGCTTCGTTGTCATCATGGCTCCTAATTTCCAGTTGGGCTTCTTGTCTCCTAGCCCTATTACATTCAAGCCTATTGCTATCAAGTGGAAAATCCTTTGAAAAATCACTTTTGCCCTTGTCTCTTTCCAATCAATCTTGTCTCGTCAATGTTTAAGTCAAAGTCCACTCGCCAAATGCACCTATCTCTAATCACTCTTCAAAGACACATCTTCAATTCACTTGATATAATTAGACATCTATATCCTTTCATGTTTGACCAGGGACCTAGACAAGACTCTCTCAATGACTTTTCAAATCAATTCTAGAACCACCACCTAGACCACAGACTCCTTCATACTCTCTCAGAACCAATGTCTAAACCAGACCTAGACGAGACCCTTTCAATATTCCAATGACTCTTTCAAACTATGTCTAGAACCAGACCTAGACAAACCTCTTTCCAAAACAATTGACTCTTTTCAACTAGTCTGAACCAGACTAGAGAAAGCCTCTTTTCAAATTCAAAGACTCTCTCAAATGTTGTCTACAACCCAACCTAGGACAAGGCCTTTCAATGACCTCTCAAACCATGTCTAAAGACCAGACCTTAGACAAGGCCCTCCAAATCAATGGACTCTTCAAATCAATACTCTTGCCAACTCTCATTCAACATCAAAGTCACAATTACAATCAACATTCATCGCAAATTTCGCTATAAAACATTAAAAACAGACCATATTATGTCGTCACCAAGGTAGTCCTTAATCCTGAAATATGCTATCGTTTCAAGTTCATTGCTCATTTCTTCGGGAAATCATGACGCGCCTGCAATTTCTCCCATCGCCCGAACGGAATGAATCCGCTCAAGGACTCAGACACATACAAGCACATCGAACCGCATGCGACACTGGCTACAGGTAAAACTACCTTTGTTTTGCAGTACCGGGCGAAAAAAAGTAACTCAGGGTCCCAGAACGCTTGAGTTGCTCTTCCGTCTCCGAATCGAATACTTTGACTTCGTCTTACAATATATCGTCTCTCCAGACTCAGTCAAAGTGGGGCTTCTGTAACACCTAAAATGTGTCTCCCCAAATGAAGTAATCCGTTGATGAAAACATACCGCGTCTCTGCGTTGTTTCGACTCAGAAAAATGCTTTGAACTCACGAAAGTTGAAATACGTGAGTCGTACTCGGAATTATTGAGGCAAGTCACTACAGGCAAACATATTTCTTTCGTTTCTCGATAACTCATAAAGATTTCAAAGGTTTTCAACACCTCGCTGGCATTCTCTGCTTTTTTTTCCATCATGTCGTCCACATTTTCTGAATCCGCCAATATTTTTAAATTATTTTTCTGATTTTCTATGAATTGCAATGTTTAATAGCAGGAATACGAGAAATACTTGAATGATTTAGAAATACTCGGAATACGTGTTAACCTTCTAAAACATTTCTAGAAATCCTTGCTTCAGAGGTCCAAGGCTGTCTAGTGCGCCGACATCAAGGAACCACGAATAAAATCGAGGAGGAAATCGGAAATATTTCGAGTTTTGGAAAGAATATACGAAATCAGTGACCTATAATACCATGCTGACTTTATACGCTCACAGGAGCGTATATACGCTCCACACTCCCAGCGTATATACGCTCAAACAAATACATACGTTTGTGCAAAACTCAATGAAAATAGAAGTCTATATACGTGGAATGAGCGTATAATACGTCCCGATGAGCGATATACGCTCATCCCCAGCTATATACGCAGGTTCCCTTTGCTCAAATTTCTCGTGCCTATATACCCTTGCCTTGCTCAGTTCACGACACGATTTCAGAACCTTCACTTCACACGACCTTCAATACACTTCACACTGACACAAGTCACGAGACAACTATACACTCTCAACACCACTCAAAACACATTCGTTTTCAATTTCAAAGCATCGATTCTATCGAATCAACAACAAATAAGGGTTATAATCTGAGATTACTCACCAAAAACCTTTCTTTCACTCTTTTTTAATTCCATTGTCCACTTTAACTGTGATAACCATTATTGAGTTTTATTCAATTAAAGCCATGTAGAAAACTCACCTCTTAATCGTTATGTAAATATGTAGTTTTCTTAATATTTCATGTTTCCATGTTTTTTGGTTTCATTTTATTATTTAATTCATATTACCTTCTAATACTAACGCGTTTGTTGTCTCAATTAGCAATTCAATCGAAAGCCATTCCTTTGATTTATTCTATACGATTTGATGTGTTGCAGTGACAAGTAGGAGGACACATATGTATATTATTATGCCCTACTAACCTTGTTTTTTCATGCTCTTTGTATACTATATCTCTATTCACTTTATATATTGTTTAAACAAGACCGGAATTTTAATCGTTTCACATTAAAGTCAAATAAATCAAGGACGACCGTTTTCTAACCACCTTATTAACATTGATAACAATCAAGTGATCCCTTATCCATGTAGAATTCTTTTGTGCATAAATAGCAACCCACCTGTAACAATGCACTTTCAAAGTCAAATCAATAGGCTCTTTGAAATCAATTGTTTTATTATGAACAATGAGACCGAGTCAGAGCTTGTACGACCGGTGCATTGGGTTACAGATCTGATTCGTACCATGTCCCGAACACCACAACTGTTTACTTGATTGACGTGGGCCATTAATTTGACCAATGTTTCGGCCGTCCGGATAACCTATTAGCACTGCAGATGGGGCGATCCCCTCAATTCGACGACACACACCCAAACGCATTCACATGCGATTCCAACTCAACACCATGACACTGAAGCTAGTTCACGCCCCTGCCTAAAGGCGCTGGGCAAAGCCCAACACATGATTCAAATCATTTTGATGAAGTATAATCTTGATTATATTATGGGGTTAGCACAATTCATGGATTATCAATGTTTCAATTATGATGATCTTATTAATTCTCCTAATTTTTGCGTGAATTCATATAATCTTCTCATGTTCCCCTATGGTAGTATTATGATCCTTCTTCCCAATATGAATTTGCAGATTTTTTATTCTCGAGAATCTAATCCTCTCTCGAAGCTTTGCTTTTGAAAATATGGAAAATTCTGATGAATCTCTTATGTTCTTCTAGCATTTAAAAATACAACATGGTGGTCATTGTTGATGTTCTTTGTGCAATTATTATGACCCCTCCTTCCCAATTGCTTTCAAAGTAATTATCAATCTGAATCAATTCACTATGTCAAACTTAAGCTTTACTCTTTTGAACTTTATGAAGAGTCAAAATGAGAGACATGAGCCAAAAAGAGAATTCGCAATTTGCAATTAGTTTGACAAAATTACAAATCAGAAAGACTCTTTACAACAAGTGGTAAATGATTCTTTGATTACGTGATGATGATGGTTTAAATATTGATTAGAATTTTCAATTAGAGGAGATTATAATTCTGAAGTTGAAAATCTGAATGACATAAGGAGTAAGTTGTGAGCATTGAAGAGTTCATTATGGGAAGAAGTTTTATGAGTTGAGAGTGAAGTTAGTCAAGTCTTTAGTCCAAAGACTGTTTTTGAGCCTAATCCCTTTTTTAAGAAAAACTTGACCTTATTCCTTCTTTTCTACCCCTACATCCCCTATCTTTTCTCTTTTCTCCCATTTGTCCATGATGATTTGTGAAACAAGATACTCTTTTGATATAGTTGATGTAATATGTCTTTTTATTCTTTCCAAATTGATCAAGGTAAGGTTTTCTTCTATTTTTCCTTCTATTTTTCTTTTTCTTTTGAGCTAGCGTTTCTTTTAAATATATTAGAGTTCTTTGGTTCTTGCTATATATCTTATCTTACTTATCTTATCGTTTATTTTGTTGAGATGCAATAGATCTGCACTTTGACAAGCTTCTAAGGCTTTATAGCTATTCTATCTGAAGCATTTGGAATTACTAACAATTTCTCTTCTTTTTTTCTTATTTTCTACTAACTATTGTATTGCAGGTTATCTCCACACGCCATGTACATTCTTTCCACTTTCACTCTGTTTTTTTTTTTTATTTGCCTGCCATATAGGAGTTTTTAGAGAGAGCACAACTGGCGAGTTCTACGACTTGTTAGCGCCCACAATATGCTCCTAGGGGTGTGCATTCCATTCACGTACCTGCCTACCTCCCACATGGAAACTTACTCTGTGCGAATTGACAAATAAACTTCTTCTGTTGCCTCTCATTTGTAGATTGAATCATTTAGGTTAGAGTCATGTGCGTGAATTTCATCCTTGATTTGTGACAATTGATTTCGAAAATAACATGATTTCCTGTTTTTCATGAGTTGATTGGCATTGGAGTAGAATTCGATTGGCTACATAAAATCCTTTTATGTAAGGGTTTGTAGGTAAATGGTTTGTTTTCCTCTTGTCGAAAGTACTTACTGAGCCGAACCTCGTAAGTCTACATCTACATTTCCTCCTTGTTTGATTCGCCCCAATTGAACTTGAATTTTAGCTTCGCTGAATCGATCACTGAATTGTTTGGAAAATATGAGCACTCTTGTTAATTAGAGCTTTTCAAGTCAGCATTAGGATTTTTATTTGTTTTTCACATCTCACCTTTGCTAGCCCATTTGACCTGTTTTTTCTTACTTTTTGACAACCTTTGTTAGCCTATAGCTTAATTGTTTAATCTTTGTTTGGTTATGAAGTAATGTGTGAACCCTTGATTTGAATGTTGAGCTACTGGAAAGTAAGTGTGTATGAAAAATCAAATTGAAAAGAACAACTGCTAGAAAAAAAAGCAAGAAACAAAAAGAAACAATGAAAAATTAGGGATACAAAATCATCAATTATCCCCGTAAAGCAAAAGAAAGAAAAATGTGAAAAAAAAAAGAAGAAATTGTTGTACTGTGATTGATATGAGAATTTTGGATTTGATTTGTTTGTTTATAAATAATTTGATTTCTAGTTGAGTTTTTGTACATTTACATCTTTGCCAAATGTCAATGTTATTCTCTCATTAGATTGTTTTTTTATTATTACCACCACAATCCCATATACCTCTTCCCACCTTATCACCTAAAGCCTACCCTTCAAAAATCCCTTGATTCCTTTATGATTTGGTTCCTTAACGTGGAGGCAAGATTTTGTGCAACCCCGACGGAAAAAGTCATCAAATTTAAGAGGGTAAGAGCAAATTGCGCCTTTAGGAAATCCAACTTGGAAAAAGAAGCATAAAATTGTTCATCTAAAAGGTGTCAATGTGATATGTTTCATCCCATGCTTATTGATTGTGATCTAAAAATAGTTTCTTGAACAAAATATTTTTTAGCTTTCAAAGAATCACTTGGATCTAAATACAATTGCTTATTATCTAATGTGCTTGGACAAGCAAGCTCTACTTTCTATGCTGGAAGGTAACCACATTCATTTTTATGTGCATTTTAGTCATTTTTCATAAGATTAGCTGCATTTTATTGTCATTTTCTGCATATTATTTTCTTTTCCTCATCATCTTGGCTTTGTAAAACTATGCCTTCTGAAAACCTTCACGATATCATATTCTCCACTTAGGTAGCCTAGGGGTTTAAAGGGCTTGTTCACATGCTAAGTGCAATCATGATTCCTACGACATGAGTATAGGATTTATGCTTCTTAGAGTGTCTATTTTATTTTTGTTTTGTTATCCGATGCGATGCTAGACCGTGCCAACCCCAACGGGCTTGCTAATCGATTGTGTTTGTGTTTGTGCTACCATAGAACCCGCACCGTGAGTGTGTTGGGGAGTGTTTCGAGTAAATATGAGGGATCGCCACCGTGCCTATAAAGTTAATCAGGACGCTCAAATGTTAAGAGCAAAACAATTGCCCCACGGTTCCGATCCCTACTAAGTAACCAGCTCTGGGTCGGACATGTACGATTGAATCTTTACCCAATCCGCCCGCATGTAGCGGGGCCTCTACTCGGATCTCATTGTAATTCCATTTAAACACGATTAACTGGATGCACACAACTTACATTTTTGAACCTTATTAGCGCCACCGAACCCTAAGTACTAAGTGGGGTTACATTTATACAAAAATGACTACCTACCTAATTTGTCCCACTGATGTAATCAAATTAATACGTATTGCCTAAAAAAACTTTCCATAATTATCTGACTTTAATGTGGTTCGTGTTACTTTTCGGTTTTATCTTAAAGAATTATAAAAGCGTATTGAGAATATATAAAAGAACAGAGAATAGAATAACAAGAATTTTTTACTTAGATCACTCGCTAGGAATGAAAATAGAAAATAAAGTTAGAGTCAAAAATCGTTCCTGTCAATTAAACAATTTTATTCAAAGAAAACAAGTAAAAATTAGTATGATATAAATGTGAGAGAATAAAATAAAATCACCAAATATAATAAGATTTCAAATAAGATAAAATGAAAATTCATTTCAAATAATCATACAAAGAAAACTAACAAAAAAAACAAAGGAAACCAGCCCTGACCAATTCTGGATGGAGGCCAGAAAATAACCTGCAAATTAATTTTTTAATTTTTTCTTATATTTTTATATCAAACAGAATCATACGCTTCACAACGTATTCACACGACTCCTAGTCAAATTCCATTGTCCTGTAAAATTCGGCAAATTCAGACATTAAAACTGGAATCGACAATCAGTGCACGACAGTAATGACAGCCAGTCGAGGCAATAAACGCTTTAACATTTTTTTAATTTTTTAAATATTTTCCTGGAAATGAGACATAAAGGCTTTACAAACGAGTATTCCAACGACTCGTAATTCATTCCACAATCAAAAAATCGGCCGAATCTGCAGCTGAGAGCAAAACCGAAAAAAATGAAATTGGATACAAAATCAAAAACATAATATAATTACAATCAACAGAACAAATTGCTTACTTGAATGATCATGAAATTAAATAATACTTAAGTTAAGAAGTTTATCCTTAGAAATGTATCGAATCCGTCGGCAACAAATGTCAAATCGAATCGCCAAAGCCTTCGATGCTTGTTTTACACAGTTTAAGGACTTATCCTACTGTTTTGCAGAATTGGTCTGTTTTGAGGTCAATTTGCTGCAGTTTTGGACAATTTCGGTTTAGCAATGTATTGATGCTGCGTGTTTAGGCAAAGCGGCTGTTCGGCGCTTGAAGCCAGTGATCCTGTTTGTAGCATTTGGAGGGTTTTGAGATTTTCGTGGTTTTCTTGCTGTGTATGCTGCTGTATCGCTGCTTCCTGTTTAGGGGAATGAAGGTAATATAATTAGGTGGTGCTAAGTTAAAGCTAGAGAAAGGAAGTTCTAAGAAAGGAGCACGGTGGCCAGGCCCCATATGCTTGTGTATGTTATATAATGGCTTGTATGAGAACCTAGGATGGCTATTTACGTAGATGGAAATTTGATGGGAGATAGGGCTACTCATTATTATATTTATCTTTATTTTTATATATTTATTATTATTTTTAATATTATATTATATTATTTATATTAATTAGAATTTAAAGTAATGAACTTTCAGTTCTGCTTTTTTGTCGCTAAGGGTAATGTAGAGGCTCTTTAGGTTTAGAATATTCGATAGTGTTGCTTTATGCAAAGTGTTTTCGAGCACTCCAATTCTTATACTCGACTTATAATTGTTGTCTTCACTCTCCGTCGACTCTCTCGCTTCGTCATTGAAGAAAATTCTCCCGAACCAATTTGGTTATAACGAGTTTTTCTTTGATAACTTTGATATTCATTGCGTCTATAATACTTTGTTTCATCAAGGACCCTTTATTTGGGATAAGACTAATTTACATTGGTCTTCATCTTCGTCTAGTCCTCCCAAAAAGCAGCCCCCCACTATTTATGAACGTCGATTGGTTTGGCTGAGAGAGACGACTTACGGAGTGGTAGCCCCAGGTAGCCAGACGAATCTACCAGTCCGAAAATTCTTTGAGCCTACGATTTGGGTTTCTCTGCGAAGTCAACTCAACCATATTCATTTCTTTTCGCCGCCTAACCCATTCACCCCTTTTTCGCACTAATATCCATCAATAATTTTCTCCTTGCGATTTTAAAGTATGGCCAAGGATACCTGTAAGCCAAAACTAGCCATGAAGGTGTCCATAGCGGCATTAGTAGTATGTACCTGGCTAGACAACCCCGCGTTCTGGCGAACGTTCCTTTCCCCATGCGGTCTTTACGCACTTCGACACCCGGAACAGCAGCCGCTTATGACTGGATTACCTCACCTCGGTCCACACTTTAGCCGTGGATGTTTCTAATGGATTTTACTGCCCTACGTGCTTTGACCTTCGGCATATACAAGAGGAACACATATTGATAGAAACTAAATCTGCACTTCTTGAGCGTTTCCGCTGAGACGTAGAGCCGGACTCCTTTGCACATATCCTCCTCTACCGTCCCACTCCCCTGAGAACCTCCTTTGCAACTTTCCCGGGGAGTGAAAGGACTGTATATCGTCACAGTTAATTCAGTTGTTTGCTTGCGAAGCAACACAAGCAGCCTACTCACTATGTTGGTCGTATTCCGCCTCGCAGGAAATTTCCCATACGGGCCTCCGTATCCTTGACTTTCCTGAGTAATACCCGAAAAGATAGGTATGAGTGTAGACGATCGCATCCGTTGCACCTACGTACTCTGTCGATCCAGTATGTGCACTTCCCGTTCCCAATATAATCAAGAGAGTATGTCTAGCTCCGTTGGTGTAAGCGACTCTGGTACCCTCCGGAAATTTGTCGGCTCCTTTCGACGCTGACCTCTCGATTGTTTTCGCACCTTTCCTATCGCTCTATAAATTAGATGTACGATTGCCCCTTCATTCCCTGACGGCTCTGTACACTCCAGTTTGCAGGCACCCAACTACACGATTCATGTTTGGTCGCATATTCTTTGTGCAACCAATCGCGTGTACTCGCCACTTGTCAAGGCGAGAGGATATCCCCATCGGTTCGTGTGTTTGAGATGCACACTCACAGCGAAGTTGATAATGCCCAAAGTTATATGAACTAAGTTGGCGTAGTTATAGGCTGGCAACATGCCCATGTAAGGATTGCCCGCCTCGTTGTAAGAGTATCAGCTGGGCTTTATCGCGATAGGCCCATTTCATTGACAGCCTTTGCCCAAGCCAAAATATACGAATGTCTAATGTGTAGGATAATGCAATTGATTGTCATGATATGGTGAGAGTCTGTGCAGAAATGAGCGTCTGACTTACTTCTTGTCACATATTGCGATGTAATGCCCTGACTTAGTGGCGATAAGAAGGAGGAGCTTCAGTTGATCATAATCTTCTCTTATCAGGCTAGCTATTATGACCCAATGAAACATCCTGACAAAGAGAAATTCGGTGACTAAGAAATCTACGAAGTTTGAAGCAGAATCTCTTAGCCAGTATGTAGATCAGAGAATCTCTCAAACCAGCCCGAAAGCAATACTAAAATGACTTTCCCCGCATCAGGCCCGAGAAGCAAGTCCTAGTTAATTGACCAATTCGCTTGAGAGCCGATGGGCAAGACCATAAGCCGTTTAGGAGTATTCAGATCTGGTTTCCCTTATTTGTGTGTGATGGTTGGAGTATTTAGTCGTGTCCCCTGTATAACGAGGCCTCCTCCAGCTTGAATCGAGCTGGCAATTGGTTGATGGGTGAGTACAAGGTGACAATGCTCACTTGTTTTGATAATGCCTTTTTTGGCGTACTCACTTGTGTATGTGCTTAGATCCGTGCACTATTGTGAAGAAGACGGTAGCTTCGCATTTCTTTAGTTTTTTGAACAAACATTGCATTCGTTTGTAATTTTCGTTTAACCCATGTCATATTTTCTGTGTATCGCAAGCAATGCTTGCGATTGCCCTACAAAACTATGCGAGTATTGCTCTGCACCGGCATAAAATACTCTAAAAGGGTAACACATGAAGGAGATGGAACAAAAAACATGAAGAAGAAAGCCTTAGTCAGATATGCGCACTACTTCTGTGTAGGAGGGCGAGTAGCGCGCCCTAGAATGATTTATCGGTCACAGAGAAGCCGATTAAGCCTGAAAAATTAAAAGAGCTCGTGATGCATGTAGCACCCCAGCTTATCGCATATAGACCAACTATAATGATCGAGAATTCTTTATAGGCAACACACACATATCACACACACACAAGGAGACAGAAAAACCGATACACTCCCTTAAAATGAGTGTTTATCATGCCGGTGATGTTAGTCTTACGCAAAATGGGAACCTTTTCACCTTTTGTTGCTAGATTCTAGTGAGTTAACCAAGCACGTAGACTGCTATATCGTTTAGTTGGGCGTACCACTAAGAGATCTGTACTGTGGCTCCTGACTTTAAGGGAATCAAACTATATGAGTAGCAATGAACCCGCTTGCACCTGTCCAGACGATTGTGTTAGGTACTTGATGTGACTTTGTCTTCGCAAAGTCGTACTCTGTTTACACATAGTACCCAGTAACTGAGAAGAGGACTGCCTACGGTGAGTTGTCATGCACTATTCCTGAACACTCTATCCAAGTCCCAATCCGCACATCTTTGATGGGATTATATTAGAATCTGTTCGCCAATGCCTCACTGTGTGTAGAGCGCCGTTCTTCAGTCTCTTGTGCTAATACTTTGTCGAATCTAAAAAGATGCTGGAGCACTGAGTGTACGTTCGCAAAATCGTCTCGGCTTTGTGCAGGTTGAAAAAAGCTTGCCGGTGAACGATTCATTAACCTGAAACCCAGGGTTGATGCCTATGCTTACTTTTGTGAGACTCGCTCTTTTTGTTCTTTATTATCTAGAATTCCCTCATGTTACAGTCTTTCTTGATTAGCTTTAGATTTGGTTAGTTGGACTACAAGGTTGAAACATTGATCTTGCATTGTCATTGACATCTGAAGGATGTCACTGTTTTCAGTCTAGAGTCTCTTACAATGCTTTGTGTGCATTAACCTTTGATTTTTGCTTATTTTTTTGCTATCTGCGTTAGCCAGCGCAACATTCTTCATTCTATGCTGCGTTTTTTTTCCATTTTTGCACAATCGTTTACATCTTTGGATTCTTCTCCGCCTAATCGCCTACTTCTCCTTTTGTATGTATTTTCCAGAAAAAGCGAATTAGAAGCAATTTTGAAATGCGGATACACTGAGTGTACGTCGCAAAAGTCCCTTGATTCAGGAATTAAGTGAGGCCTGAGTATAATCATGCTGGTTTATGTACCTCTCCTATACAAAGTGTTTTGTGTCCTGAGGATTTGACTTCTTTGATCTCTGTATATATCTCGTCAGGAATGGAGGAAAGGTTTTGTGGAGCTATTGAAAACAGAAGTCTCTTCGTCTCTTGGCCAATTCCATTGCTCAGAACATCAATGTAAGTCGATTTATTCACTGAAGAGTTTGATACCCCTATCTGACAAAGCTATCCACTGTGCATCTACTAACTCGAGTGAGTGAGTTGTTCGAGTAAAAGAGGATGAGAACCCAAGCTTAAAACTGATATACCACAACCACGTTTACCATCTATTCTCAACACAAAGTATGTGAAATAGTTGATTCACATAGTTAGATATTTGGAGATACTCTTTTGAGTTCCCTCGCTTAAGAAAACCTACATACTGAACCACACTGTTTAAGTATCCTTCTATGTGTTATAATGATAAGATACATGACCCATAAGGCATTTCGACATACATTCGAGGGTACAATTAACTGGAGCATCATCCGATCCAACCACAAACTAAAGACCCTAGCACAGCTGATCATGCAAACATCGAAGAAGATCATTCCTTCTTGTGCTCCAGCTCTCCAAACATAATCGTAAAGAGACGCCTTCCAGCGTCAACTTGGCGATAGAGCGCCTTCCACTACCGCGACATTAACTCCACTGTGGGCTTACTTTCCCTCGGACATGGTTGTAAAGGTCGATTTCTCGATATAGAACAAATACACATAGGCCGTCTTGACCAGATCCCTTCCTGTCCCGGCTTCGCGAGTAAGCGTACGCGGCAGACTGTCGAGGACCAGTGGTCTCACTCTGGTGCGAAGAGAGGCTTGCTCTCGCATGAAGCTGGTACTCCTTCAAAAGCACCAGAGAACCTCTTTCCGGATCTCCCCTACACAGAGCGGTACCCTTTGCTCGCAGTGACGGACCAGAACTTCCTGTCGAGGCATTTCATATAACATTTAGATGACTGAAATCAAGGTACTGTGAATGACCGCCCCACCGGCCTCCAGGATTTCCCCATGTACTCTCCCCTACTCCCTGCTCTAAGGATTTCCAGCCCTCCCGGCTCAAGCGACAGCTGTATATCTTGCCTTTTAACTTGTATACTTAGATTGATTCAGCCCACTTGTTTGTCAATTTGACCCCTGACCTTCGTCTTCTGGCGTTTTGCAGATAAAATTTTGCCTGAGTCAGTCATGAAAAATGTCTGTGCTCCCAAGTAAGCTAATTCTGTATTCTTGCCGACGAAGTGAAGCATGAACCACTACTCTGTCATGCAAGACTCATGTATTGTGGTTCCCAAAGAAATGCAGAGAAAGCAACCCCATTCCTTTCCGAAAAAAAGCGAAGTTCAATCCCTTTAAGCCGTCCCACCTATTGTGTCTTAAACATCCCTTATGAAAATATAGACAGTTTCCGAAGTGCATCTCAAGTCACAATTTGACGTCCCTTCAACCCGAATATGTCTTCTCTGAGAAATCACTTGTCTACTTAACGGCAAGTTTGTGGAAATGAACATCTCCCGTTTCTCTGTGTCCGAGTATGCTCATCCGCCTTGATTTTCCAAGGGTAAAATTCGCAAGGGCTCAACGCCGAAGGCCGATGGCCTTTTCTGTGAGACATCAGGCTCCTCTACTGTTTTCAGACCTCATCTAAGTGTAAGCTCTTAATCTAAGTCTCGCCCAAAGGTCAACATCACCTCCTTGATCTAGACTTCCAAGCTCTTGAACTTGCTCCTGCCTTTGAGGATCACTATTTAGTAACCGCAGGCCATTTGTTGTGTAATGGCTGTTGGAGGAAGTTAGGGTTTGGATTGGGCTTAGATCAAACTCTTCGGGCTGAGCAAGGCTATGGAACAACTCACACTGTTGAAAAAGAAATAAACTCTTAGTGAAACCCCTTTGTCTATTATTGAACACATGATGCAGGCAAATGCACGATGATCTACACTAGTCCCGAAGACTAGGTCATCTGTTACTTGGGATACGAAATGAAGAGAGGTCATGAAGCAAGTGTGCCCTTTCCGTTTTTTGAACATTTTTGCTTTTGGTTTATTTTGATTCTATTTTTGGAACTACAGAGGGCCATTCCACAAAATGAACAATAAAGACTTTCCTCAGGCCTTTGATCTAAAATCTATGCAACAAAAGATTTGTCCTAAGAGAGATTTAGTGAAAGTCGTGCTCCGTTTTCCCTAGTAAACCTAAAGTCGAGCCTATGTGCCGAGGTAAGGAGTACCCGAATTCCTATCAGCACTGCACACGCTCCTTCAAGGTGTCGAAACCCCTCGATCGTAAGGACTCTTGCTGCGAAACATCGATGTTTCACCATCGAAGGATCCTCTGTGTCCTCTGTGCTTGTAGCCCACACATGTTGTTCAGATTTAGCGTCAAGATCCATACAACTTACCGTAAAAGTTGTCTTGTGGAACCTTAAGCGCTCAGAGTCTATTTACTCACTCATATTTAGCACATCTCATCTAACTTTCCATTTAGACTTATCTCACCGTTATTCGGCAAGTCACACCATAAGTTTAGCCGGGTGCCCATATGGGCTAATGAAATGCCAATCTGATGCTGAGAGCGACTAAAGAGCTATATGATCGCAGACCTATACCGCCGCAACGAAGTTCCAAAGATCTGCTGTAACTGCAAAAATGGAAAGTTCATCCAAGCTTTGAAACACACTCTCTGTTAAGGTCAAGAAAGCACTAAGTACCACATAGGCACAACTGGGCCCACATTCGCTCTTCCGAAACGCAACTCCCAGAGTCAATAACAAACACTGAGAGAATGTTGTACACAGAAACTTGAACCGCTCTGAGCAGGGATCGGAGTTCCAAATC
>SNQN01008756.1:4846-24896 GCA_008642245.1 Bassia scoparia | reverse complement strand
TTTCTTTTTTTGGCTCGTGCATAAACACATTCTATCCCAAATTGCCAGAGAAAACAATTTGCAAGATGGAAATTTTGTACCCAAAAATTAAATTTGGAGAATGATGGAGAGCTTCCCGATTTCAGTTGGTGAATAAGTCATTTGGTCTGAAAACGTTTTTTAGCTTAAAAAAAAAAAAAAAAATTCTGAGCATATATAAGAGAGAGGAAAAATACTGATTCTCTCTCCTTTAAGATGATCACCATTTTTAGAACTCCCCTAGCACGACAACAACTTGTAATAAGGTCAGTGTTTAGTTTAATTAGTCTCTATGACATGGTATAGTTGGTTTCAAAAATTTGAGGTTTTTTAAATTCGGAGAACTCGTGGTATAAGGAGAAAATTCCTTAATGATTCTAAATGTTCTGTTCAGAACTTACAAAGAAATATAGAGGTATGTGGATTAATGAGGGTGGATGACAGTGCAGTACGTGTCTTCAGCCAAGTTTTGAGAATGGGCACTGTCCTCCAGCTACCTGCCAAAAACAAGCAAACGTGACTTACGCGGGCACACTCATTGGGAAAAGCCCCTCCGATGCTTAAGTCAGCAAGGAGACCTAAACTGAAGGTCGAGCAAGCTAGATATAGGCACTAGACTATACTCGGTGGGTTTAGAATTAGTTACCTAGAATGGACTCACCAAGTCCACTTTTATATGGTTAAGTGAGGAGGCTTTTGGCTCTTCTGTCAATGTGGGAACAAGGAAGAACAGCTTTTAGTCAATGTGGGACAAAAGGACTGCACATGTCATATGTCATCTTATGACACTGTGCAAACCTACCCTATTGGGGCCGCCCTTATCATGTGGGTATGTGGGTCCCACATGCCCTACGAGTGCTTAAGTGGGACCCATCAGATGTCATGTGGCGCCTAGTAATTGGGTAGGGACAATTAGCCCCACGCTTGATATTTATATCGAGGTCCGAGGGAGGTTAGGTGTCAAGCGGAATCATGCTCGATCATCTCGGACTTGTTGTGCAACTCACAAGCCTACAAGGCTGAGGGTACCCAGTCAGGGATTTAATCAAGGAGCCGACCAGGCTGCTTGTTCGAAGGACACAGGCCAACAATCGTGTCGAGACAGTGTTCTCGATGGGGGAAGGTCACCTAGGCTGTAGTTCGTGTTTTAGATCAAGTGTAGCCCCTCGGTGAGGGAGGCTGACTTTCCAAGGCTACTGCCTGATGGGGTCTAATAAGCCCCATGATGTTCGAAGCCTGAGGGCTAATGAGTTTTGCAGTATCCGAGCCCCAGGTCTCCAGGATGTTGGCTCGGTTAGGGGCTAATGAGCCCCATGTGTCCGAATGCCGAGGGGCCAATAAGCCCCATGTCGTCTAAACCTTGAAGGGTTAATAAGCCCCGACATATGTCAAATCTTGAGGGGCTAAAAAGCCCCATGTTGGTTGAATCCCGAGGGGCTAATAAGCCCCATGCTTGACTAAGTGGTGTCCCTTGGGGATGGTTTGCTTCTCATAGAACCTCCGGGGGTACCATCCTCGGGGAGGGAAGAGTTCTTCTCCCCTCTATCCCTGGGGACTGGAGCTCTATCTGTTGATTCCTGAGGGTGCTTGCCTCGGGAAGAAGGAGGCCTCATTCTTTGATTCCCAAGGGTGTAAGACCCGGGAAAAGGAGACTCTTCCCCTTAATTCCCGAGGGTGCCATCTTCGGGAAAAGGGACTACATCCACGAACTCCTGAGGGTGCTAGCCTCAGGAAAGGGGGATCCTATCCTTGGACTCCCGAGGGTGTTTATCTCGGGAGAAGGAATTTATCCTTGGATTCCTGAGGGTGTATACCTCGGGAGAAGGTACTCCATCCTTAGAGTCCCGAGGGTGCCTACCTCGGGAAAAGAGGTTCTTTCCTTGGACACCCGAGTGTGCTGGCCTCGGGAGAAGGAGATCCTATCCTGGTCTCCCGAGGGTATTATCCTCGGGAGAAGGTGTTTCCATCCCTTGGTTCCCGAGGGTGTTGGCCTCGGGAGAGAGAAATTTCATCCTTGGACTCCCGAGGGTGTTAGCCTCGGGAGAAGGAGATTCCATCCTTGGACTCCCGAGGGTGTTGGCCTCGGGAGAAGGAAATTCCACCCTTGGACTCCTGAGGGTGTTAGTCTCGGGAGAAGGAGATTCCATCCTTGGACCCCCGAAGGTGTTGGCCTCGGGAGAAGGAAATTTCATCCTTGGACTCCCGAGGGTGTTAACCTTGGGAGAAATTATATTTTTGGATCCTCGAAGGTTGTTGGCCTCGGGAGAAAGAGACTCTATCCTTGGACTCCCGAGGGAGTATACCCCGGGAGAAGGGACTCTTATCCTGGATATCCCGAGGGGGCCTGCCCCGGGAGAAGGAACTTCATTCTTCAGTTCTCGAGGATGTCAGCCTTGGGGTAAGGATTCTTGATTTGATTTATCACAAGTGTAGTTGATCGGTCTTCTTCCAAAGGCTTTGCAAGATGAATGTGGACGGTTTTACCACTTTTAATATTTTATATTAAAAGCTGTGCTTGTTGTCAGAGTAATTGTTCACTTTCATTTGCCTATATAATAGTGAGTTTGGTAAAAATTAATTCTCACTTTACCACTTTCCAAATTTAACTTCTCTCTCTAAAAAGCTCTCTCCTCTCTCTAGAATCTTTAGGAAATCTCTCTCTTCTCTCTCTAAAGCTCTTCTTTGAGAGATCTTCTTTTTTCTCTCTAGAGTTTCCTTACTTGAGGATGTCTGTTCTACGCTTGGGATCGGGATCACTGCCGAGGGAGGTGCAAGTTCTTCACTTTTAGGTTTACTCCGATTTAGGTACGTTGCATTCCTGACCTTCTTGACTTAGGCTTTTGTTGTATTACATCATGTTTAGTTTGCCTTCTGATTCCGAGCTAGGTAGTGACCCTGTATATTCCCCGACCCAAGAACATGTTTTCTCTGACCTGAACCTTAGTATTAGCGTAGCGTCGGGTGACTCCCCGTCTCCCCACCTTTTAGAGAATCCTCCTTTACAGGAGTATGTATATGACTGTATAGATGGTATTCCCTTCTTGGATGGGGCAGTGATGCCCGATGGTGTTGTCATTCCTAGTATAGTACATGGGGATAACATCTTAGACGCTCTTCCTATAAAGTCTCCACCCATGACCCCCGAGCCCGAGGGTAAGGAGTTAACAACCGAACTATTCCCTTGGCAAGTAGGCATCTGTAGGACCAAGGGGAATGACTGTGCTCAGTTTAGTCGTAATTTTGTAGATAATACGGTCACTTATCGTGTCGACAGAATGTCTGAGGCTACGACATTTGGTTAGGATATCCCGGTATTGGCTTTGGGCCTGGGCTAGTTCTTTCTCGAGAGGCACTTTCAGCAAGGAGTCTTAAAGTTCTTGCATCATTGGGAGACGACCAAGTTCTATATGGAGTTACCCTATCGGTATATAGCCCCGACATGTGAGCAGTCGGTGTTGACACCCCCTCCGGAGACCGTGGCTGTTTACAAGGGCCTCTTAAAAATGGGCCTCCGCTTCCCTCTCGATCCTTTCATTCCTTTTCTTCTATCCACATATAATTTGGCCTTGCACAAATTGATTCCCAACTCGATAGCCAATATCATGGGTTTTTTGTCGATTTGCCGTTGGATGGGCCGACCTCCAACACTTACTTTATTTCGCAACATATTTAAACTGACTGCCTTTGGTGGAGAGAAATACGGGCCCGGTTGGTGGATTTTTCAGGCCCGAACTCAGTATAAGATTTTGGGTCGGACCAGGAACAGTTGGAAGGGCTTCCGTCGGGAGTTCATTTTTGTGTACCGACCCACGGCTTGGGATTTTCCACGGGTGACGACTCTCAACCGTCCGAACCTGGTTCTGAATTACAATGTGCCCCCCATGAATAAGTCTGAGGGGGTGGTTACCTTCTTCTTTTTTAGGGAGAAGTGGGAAAATGGTGACGAATATGTGCTCCCAGATCCGATCAGGAATTGGTTACCTGATTGCGATATACTGCTGAACGAGCACTATTTAGCCATGTGTCATCTGAGCAAGAAGATGTCACCTGGTAGGGGGCTCATCTACGTTTATCCGAGTCTTTAAACTTAGCATTTTTGTCTGGGTATGGCAGCTTTCCTAACATTTTTGTGTTTTTCTTTTTGCAGAAGCTAGCCAATTCGGGAATCTGAACATGGCAAGCACCATCTCGGCTGAGGATTTCTTGTTTGGCTCTATCGCCGATGACATGGAGCTGAACAACTTGAAAATCCCCAATTTCGCCGATGTAAGTAGTCATTTATCTTCGTCCGAGGTCCCACACTTAGTGCACATTTGAGATAATTATTTTCTATTTTGCAGAATCCAAAGCGTAGGAAGACTGGGGACATGCAGCCTGTGGTGGAGAACCAGCCTGAGCAGGATCACCCGACTGATCCCCCTAATAATCCACCTTTGATCGAGAACCTTAGGGCTTTCACGGTGGGGACTGGTGCTGGCTCGACCCCGGTGTCAGAGACCCCCTATCGCCGAAAGAGAGTCAGGCGAGTGGGACAAGCAGCAGAGGGCACAGGAGGCTCTCGAGGAGGTCGTCCTTCAAGAGGATGTCTTGGAACTGATGAAGGAAGAGCATCGAGTCCGAGAGACTGAGGACCTGCAGACCTCTTGGCTCGAGGTATGTGCCTTGTTTTCATAATTCTCGTTGATTAACATAGTGGTTTATTAGCAGCTGACTGTCCGTATGTAACCCCTGGCTCTTCATCATCAGGCTAACAAGAAGGCTCTTGCGAGGAAGACGAAGGTTATCCAAGACAAGGACCTTGAGCTGAAGACCCTTCAGTAGGAGAAGGAGGAGCTCCGACAATGGAAAGATGAACGCACCACTGTCAACGAAGACTTGGTGAAATACAAGAACTTGGCTGAGAGAAGGAGTAGAACCATAGCCAGGAGGGACAAAAAGATCGAGGACCTTGAAAAGGATCTCAAGGCTGCACAGAAGAAGCTCGAGGAATCTGGTCAGCCGATGGTGGAGTCCTGGTTTGCTACTCCTGAGGGGCGTAAGTACAGGGTCAAGCTCGAGCAAGACTCCTTCCAAACTAGCATCAGCTATGCGTTGAAGAAGATGGAGGCAGCAGCTGAGGCTCAGTTCCCCAGTCAGTGGTCTCTCCTCAAGAAGAAATACGATGACGTGTTAGCCAAGGAGATGGCTGCCATTAGGCAAGAGAGGAGGTCCAAGATGGCTGCTCAGGCTCAATCTGAGGCTGCTGCCAAGGCTTTGCAGGACGCTACTGCTGGATCGCAAGTGTGGCCTCTTCGCAGCCTAGGGATGCCGAAGCTAAGCATGTTGAGGATGAGACTGCCAGTTCCCCTGAATGATCTGCTCGTCTTCCTTAAGGACATCTTTTGTTTTTGTTTTCTTTCTATTCCACTCTACTGGTCATGTTTTGACCAAAATTTGTAATAATCTTGAATTTTTCTAAGTCTTATCAGTCGGTGTAGATTTCCAACTTCTGTAACTGAATATTGTTTTATTTTGACAGCTGAGTCTGGCTTCTATTTATGAAAATATGACAACCTTGTTTATTAATCCGAGTGCCCATACTTGTGCTTTTACTTTTGATTTCGTTTCTTGTTTTATTTATCTTCTTTTCCCGAGGGTTAGTATGTTCACCTTTGCCTTGATGAGGTGCCTCCGAGACATATATTGCCCCGAAGGTGGACATGTCTAACCCCGAGACTGAATACTTGGTAAAAATGTGTACTTTATAGCGCAAAAGGAAGACTTTTATTAATGCTTTTATTACATCGAGTGCTAGTCATAGCTAAGCTGACTGAGCACTGCTCGATCAGGGATCCGGCTAGGATGGCCTGATAGAGGGCTTTGTTATTCTACTGCATTTAAGTAATACGAGAATAAAAGTAAATAAGTCTTGACCTTTAGATGTAGTACTTGCGCAAGTTGTCTGCATTCCATGGCCGAGGTAGGGATTTGCCCTCGGTATCTTCGAGTCTGTAGGTGCCAGGCCTGATCATTTCAGTGACCCGATAAGGGCCTTCCCAATTAATGTTGAGCTTGCCAAGCACATTTTCCCGACCTGTTACCTCGAACTTTCATAGTACCTAGTCTCCCACTCGAATTTCCCGAGTCTTGTCTTGCCGATTAAAGTACCTTGTGATCTTTTGCTTATAGGAGATGGATTATAGTAAGGCATTTCCCCGAGTCTCGGGCAATAGGTCGAGGTCGATCTTCTTGAACTCTTTGTTCTGGTCGTGATCATAGAAGGTTACCCAAGGGGAGGGTACCCCGACATCCACTGGTAAGACAGCTTCACTGCCGTACACCAAGGAAAACGGTGTATGACCAGTGGCTTCCTTGGGTTTCGTCCGAGCTGACCATAAGACCCCGGGAAGTTCATCGACCCAGGTACCCTTAGAGCCTTCTAGTTTTGTCTTGATTCCTCGAAGGATGACCTTGTTAGCAACTTCTGCTTGTCCATTAGTTTGAGGCCTATCGACGCAGGTTGCTCAGTTGTTGATGTCGAATCAAGCACAATATTCTTTGGTGGCTTCACTGACGAACTKTCTTCCATTGTCAATCACAAGCACTCGGGGTACACCAAATTGAATGATAATGTTCCTCAAATGACAGAGTGGGTAGGATGGCCGAGAGCTGGTTTGCTGGTCGGTGGGGCACCGAATCATTCTTTTGACACTTTTCGCATTTCTGTATCAAGTCATGTGCCTCTTGCTTGAGGGCAGGCCAATAGTACCCGGCCCAAAGAACCTTTCCAGCCATGGTTCTTGCCCCTTGATGGCTACCACATGCCCCCTAATGAATTTCCCGAAGGATGTACTCTCCCTCGTCCGGTGTTACACACCRAAGCAAGGGATGAGTGTAGGACTTTTYGTACARTCGTCCGTCATACCACTCAAACCATTGAGACTGAGTCCTGACTCTTTCTGCTTGCTTTGGGTCATCAGGGAGTTGTTCATCCCGAAGATACTAGACTATTTGGTCCATCCATGTAGCCCCTCTATCCAAGACCATAGTGGAAGCCTGAGTGTTGATACTGGGCTCTTTCAATACTTCCTAGGTGATTGTCCGAGATTCGAGGGACTCGGCTGAGCTGGCTAGACGAGATAGTGCATMTTCTTGATTATTTTCTGACCGAGGTATATGATGAATGGAGAAGTGCTTGAACTTCTAGGAAAGCTCCCGCACCTTGTTCAAATACATTTTCATCCCATCTTCCTTGGCTTCAAATTCTCCACTGACCTGACCCACGATCAANCAGATCCATGCCCCACTTGTCAAATGACAGAGTGGATAGGATGGCCGAGAGCTGGTTTGCTGGTCGGTGGGGCACCGAATCATTCTTTTGACACTTTTTGCATTTCTGTATCAAGTCATGTGCCTCTTGCTTGAGGGTAGGCCAATAGTACCCGGCCCAAAGAACCTTTCCAGCCATGGTTCTTGCCCCTTGATGGCTACCACATGCCCCCTAATGAATTTCCCGAAGGATGTACTCTCCCTCGTCCGGTGTTACACACCAAAGCAAGGGATGAGTGTAGGACTTTTCGTACAATCGTCCGTCATACCACTCAAACCATTGAGACTAAGTCCTGACTCTTTCTGCTTGCTTTGGGTCATCAGGGAGTTGTTCATCCCGAAGATACTAGACTATTTGGTCCATCCATGTAGCCCCTCTGTCCAAGACCATAGTGGAAGCCTGAGTGTTGATACTGGGCTCTTTCAATACTTCCTAGGTGATTTTCCGAGATTCGAGGGACTCGGCTGAGCTGGCTAGACGAGATAGTGCATCTGCTTGATTATTTTCTGACCGAGGTATATGATGAATGGAGAAGTGCTTGAACTTCTAGGAAAGCTCCCGCACCTTGTTCAAATACATTTTCATCCCATCTTCCTTGGCTTCAAATTCTCCACTGACCTGACCCACGATCAATTGTGAGTCTGACTTCATTATTGAAGAATTAGCCCCAGCAGCTAGGCACATCTGCATCCCGAGGATGACTGCTTCATACTCGATTTCGTTGTTCGAGGCTGAGAATCCGAACTTGACTGCGTACTCCATCCTTGGTACTCGTTATCTACCTTAATCAGAATGCCTGCTCCATTTCCATCCTTGGTTGCCGAGCCATCAACGTACACCTCCCAACCTTCGGCCTCAGTCGCCGAGGTGGGTCGATTTGTGCATTCGACTACGAAATCAGCTAGTGCTTGGGCCTTGATTGCTCGTCTAGGCTCGTATTCCAACCCATAGTCTGCAAGCTGATCTGACCAATTTGTCATTCACGTTGAATGATTTCTCCCTTCAATGACCTTCCTTATCGGCTGTCCGGTTAGGACCTTAATAGGATGGGCGTGAAAGTAGAGCTTGAGCTTCCAACTAGCGACAACCAGGGCATATACCATCTTCTAGATCTCCGAGTACCGAGACTCAGCTCCTCTATAGGCGTGGCTCACAAAATAGACCGGGTGCTGAGTTTTATCTCTTTCAGCAACCAAGACTGCGCTCAATGCATATTCTTAGATTGTCAGGTACAAGTAAAGCGGCTCCCTCGGTAAGGGGGAGACAAGCTTTGGTAGGCTAGATATATGCTACTTGAGTTGCTGAAAGGCTGCTTCTGCTTCTTTGTTCCAGCTGAATGAGGGTCTCCTCAATGTTTTAAAGAAGGACAAGCTTTTGTCCGCCCGATCGGGATAAGAACCGATCTAAGGTAGCCATGCATACTGTGAGCCTTTGCACTTCTTCGACTGACCTTGGGGACTCCATGTTGATGATCGCTTGAATCTTATCGGGGTTGGCCACAATGCCCCTCTTATCGACCAGAAAACCGAGGCATTTTCCTCCTTGAACTCCAAATACACATTTCTTGGGATTAAGCTTCATGTTATACTTTCTGATGGATGAAAAGGCTTCCCTTGGGTCCGAGATGTGATCTTCCACTTTCCTGCTTTTGACTATCATGTCATCGACATATATCTCAACATTCCTACTGATCTGCCCCTTGAAGATTTTGTCTACCAACCTCTGGTAGGTGGCTCCTACATTCTTGAGGTCGAACGGCATTACTTTATAACAATAAACCCCCTGGTTGGTGATGAAAGCAGTGTGGGGTTGATCTTCTTCAGCCATCGGGATCTGATGGTAGCCAGCATTGGCATCCATGAAGCTGAACAATGCATGTCCCGCAATAAAATCGACTAGGGCATCGAACTTTGGTAGCGGGTAGTCGTCTTTTGTACACACTTTGTTGAGATCAGTAAAGTCAACGCACATGCGCCAAGTTCCATTAGGTTTCCTGACCAGCACCACATTAGCCAGCCAGTCTGAGTATTGACATTCCTGGATGAAGCCTGCTTCCAGCAATTTCTTGATTTCTGAGGCTGTAGCTTCATTCCTCTCTTTCCCCTAATGTCTGAGCTTTTGCTTTACACTCCGATATACGTCCTTGATGCTGAGTTTGTGCACCATGACTTATGGGTCAATCCCAGGCATCTCCTAGCAGCAAATGCGAAGACATCACGAAATTCCTTGAGAGTGGAGATGATCTGCTCCCGGGTGTCTAGGGTGAGTGACTTCCCGACGCAGACAGTGTGCTCCTGGTCGTTGTCAATCTGTACTTCCTCATTGGCCTCCGCAGGCTGAGGCCGATTGTATCGTTTGGCGTTCTCACTGAGATATACATCCAGCCTGGTGAGCGCTTCCTTCTGAGGGGGGTCCTTCCGCTTTTTCCCGATTGAAGGCTTAGGGTCGGCATTGCGGAGGCTATTGACGTAACACTCCCTGGCTGAGCGTTGATTGCCATATAGCCGACTAACAGTTCCTAAATTTGTTTCATACTGCAATAGTAACTAATATGAAGAAATGGATGCTTTTACCTTATTGAGGGTAGGTCTGTCGAGGATGATGTTGTAGGGGAGGTCCATATCTACGACAGTGAAGTACACCTGAGCCGAACGGTCCAGGTGCTTCTCCCCAATTCTGACTGACAGCTTAATGATGCCCTCTAGGTACGTTAGCTTCCCGCCGAAGCCGACTATAGGGTGGTCCGAAGCGACTAGGTCAGACTTGGAGTACTTCAATTTCTGTAGACAGTCCCAAGTAATGATGCCCGAGGAACTTCCACTATCGACGAGGACTCGCTTTACCCGAGCATTAGACACTTTATCCTCGACTACTAGGGGGTCGTCATGGGGCATGGCAATAGGCTTAGCCGAGTGATCATCGAAGACAATTGTTGGGCATTTGGGGGGTACCTCACCACCGACATTCAATACTTGGTGCGTGAGGTCTTCCAAGTGACGTTTCCTTCCCCGATTGTTGGGTCCGCCTGAGGCATGTCCTCCTGAAATCACATTCACAGTATGCATGGTTTTATTGCTGGCCTGAGGCTGATCCTCCTTTCGCCGAGGATGGCCTTGATCTTTGGTATCCTTCTTTCGGAGGTACCGGTTCAGTTTTGCTTCGTTGGCAAGGTTATCGATCGCCTGTTTGAATTCTCTACAATCTCGGGTGGTGTGTCCACACTCCCGATGGTATTCACACCAGAGATTTATGTTTCGCATGTTGGGCGTAGTCCGAACTTGTACGGGTTTCGACAATATGTCCAGGGGCTTGATGTCTAAGAATATGTCCATACGATTGGTATTGTACCGAGGGTCGTCACCACCGTCCCGGAGTTTGGGCTTCTTGCCCTGATTGTGATCACCCCTATTATCACCTCCCCTATTATCACCTGCCTTTCTCTTGCCCTCGACCGAGGGTTGATCGTCATGCATGTTATTGATCTCTGAGGCCTGAATATATTTTTAAGGTAAAGCCAGAGCCTCGGAGTACTTGGTAATGCCCTCGATGACTAGGTCCTGCTTAAACCGGATAGGTCTGAGGCCTAACATGAGGGCTGAGAAGGCAATTGTCTTCCGGATTTGAAAAGCCCAGAGATTTGGCATTGAATCGCTTGATGTAACTAGACAGTCCTTCAGTTTTGCCTTTTTCTAACTCATTAAATGCAAACTAGTTTTCTTATGTCGTTTTCCAGCAATAATTTTTGTTTGAAGAAAGCTTCTAGCCAGTAAAATTGGTAATGCATCCAGATGGTAATTCACTAAACCAAGTGAGGGCAATACCTTTGATGTGGTTGGAAAGAACCGACACCATGACGCCTCACATCCTGTCTGTACGGCCATCTGAGTTTTGAAGGCTGCCATGTGATCTTCGGGGTCAGTGGTCCCATCAAAGGTCTCGATCGTTGGCACCTTCACCTTCTTTGGATCCTCTGTATCCATTATCTCCTTGCTGAACGGGGTTCTGTGGACGAGGGTCTGCATCAGCTGTCTAGCCCGAGTGCCTTCTCCTGTCAGCCTGACTGATTTGCATGCCCGCGCGACCGAGATGGCGGATGTCGAGTTGACCGACTGGTTTCCTCATGCTAGGACCGGCTAGGTCGAGCAGAGGGTCGGCCTGAGTGTCCTCGGCGAGGGGAGGCTTGAGGCTGGGCAGCTGCTCCTTCGCCTTGGGTTCGGCGATTGTTCATGATAGTGCGACCGTCCATATTGTCTCGCCTTCTTTCCTCAATGATGACTCGGGCATCCAGAGGGGGCCTGTTGGATCGGCTGACCTAAGGGGCTTCATCCCCCCTCCTGGATGGAGCAGGCTGGGCCTCGCCCGGGACATTGCGGTGRAAAGTCCCCGCTAAGGCGAGTTGAACCTGAAAGGGCCAGGGCGCAACCTAGACGGAGAGGCAGGCCGAGCACGAAGTTGAGGGCGCGGTCCAGCGCTGTGCGCTGGCTGACTGCGCGTGGGTTGAGGGTTGCCCCCTATCTGCGGAGCCTTCTCTAGCTACTTGGTGAGAAGACTTACTTTCTCGAGCAGGGCTTTGAGTTCTTGCCTGGTGACCGGGTCAGTCGGCTGAGGGAAACGGATGGGTTAGGGCCGATTGGTCCTCTCTTCCCCCGCCGCACCACCCGAATCATGTGGTGCGGACGAGGCAGTGTCCCCCTCCGGGGGATGGGACTGCCCCCTCCGTGTGCCTGGCTGATTGACCGCAGGCTGAACATTACGAGCACCGTAACGCGTACTGACCATGGCTTGCTTATCTTCCCCACAAACGGCGCCAATCTGTTCCTGTTCAAGGAACTTATAAAGAGAAATAATAGAGTATTAGGGTGAATAATACTGTCTGGGGATGACAGCTGGCAAGTACGTGTCTTCCGTCAACGTCCTGAGAATGGACACTGGTCTCCTACGGCTAACCTACAAAACAAGCAAAGGTGACTAACCCGGGGGATCTCCGGGAAAAGCCCCTCTAATGCTTAAGTCAGCAAGGAGACCTAAACTGAAGGTCGAGCAAGCTAGATATAGGCACTAGACTGTGCTCGGTGGGTTCTGAATTAGATACCTGGAATGGGCTCACCAAGTCCCCTTTTCTAGGGTTAGGTAAGGAGGCTTTTGGCTCTTCTTTCAATGTGGGAACAAGGAAGAACAGCTTTTAGTCAATGTGAGACAAAATTACTGCACATGTCATATGTCATCTTCGGACACTGTGCAAACTTACCCTATTGGGGTCGCCCTTATCATGTGGGTATGTGGGTCCCACATGCCCTACGAGTGCTCAAGTGGGACCCATCAGATGCCACGTGGCGCTCGGTAATTGGGTAGGGACAACTAACATATTAGCCCATCTTCAACCTCCTGCCACCATCAATCTATCTTCAACATCCCACCACAACCTCGCAACACCAATGATCAAATGACCTAGAATCCAGATCGTGAACACCTACCGCCCACACTCGCGGACCATGTCCCACCACTCACACTCAAGAACCACGCCCCATGACACACCCGACACCACCCACACTCGCAGACCATGTCCCACCACTCACACTCACGAACCACGCCCCATGACACATCCGACACCACCCACACTCGCAAACTATGTTCCACCACCCACCAAACAACACCACCCACACTCGTGAACCACGTACCCACACTTAAACTTAGATCAATTCACACAAGCATTTTAACTAATAATTTGCCCAATCAATTGCAACCACTCACACCATCCACTTCTTCGCACAACTCCGCATCAACTTCGCACCACAAGTTGCACAACCACCTAGCGATTAGTTGAATTAAATAAATAACCTAGAAAGTCCCCAATTTGAACCCTAACTAGTTCCATTCGAACTCAGTTTGAATTATTTCGACAACAATAGCCACCTTTTTGCGAGAACCAAGCAATTCGAGTGTTAACGGCTTATTCGAGTGGTTCATACTTTTCCCAAAAATACTCAGAACCAAATGATTCGAGGTTATGTTGTAGTGTTAATGCTTGTTAGCAGGTTATTTGCGGGGCCTGTTGAGTGCTCGGTAATGACGGTGGTTGGTAGTGGTGGTTAGTGTTTTCCAAGTAGTAGCAGTGGTGGGTATGGCATGTCCAATCTCCCTTCCTTCTCATAATTAGTAAGCGTAGTTTTGTCTTATGCACACCCATAACTCACTCTGTAAATTTTCCCTAGGAGTCCGCATCCCTATGAAAGTTGCTAGAAAAAAGAAACGGAGGAAGTATTAGTTTTGATGTTCATAGGACAACACAAATTATCAATCAGATAAATGATTTATTGTAATATTTTTTGTTTGAGGTCCAATTAAAAAAAACATTGAAAACCTATATAGCATTTTTATGTACTAAAAAGTTTTTAGAACTGTCGCATGCATTGGTGCATATATAGTGGTTAGTATACTGCAATATAAGTGAATCAATATAGATCTCACAAGTACTAAAAGCATTAGAAAACACACATTTGCAAATATGCAAGCATTTAAACATTTGATAAGCTGATTCTATACTATACACATCCAGGGGCGGACCTACCGTTGGGCACGGTAGGTCACGTGCCCTACCATTTTTTTTAAAAAAAAATGGATTTCAATAACTTAGCTATAAACTGTGCCCTACCATTTTATTGCATGTGATAAAGCCCATTAGCCCAACATGACTACCAGCTGTACACCAAATACAAGTTATTGAACATATATAAATCAACCTAAACTCCTTTCGTTTTTCGATGTGGGATAAAACCTGGTTCAATATCACTTTGACACTTTCTCCTACTCTGATAAAGTACTCCTACCACTTGATTAATCGATCGTTATAAAACGCCATTAATCGATCACATGGCAAGAACTCCTACCACTTCTACTCTATCTCTATCAAATTAATTACATTATTATTATAGCAATATGGCAGTAAGTCAATAACAATGAGGATTAAGAAAGCGGTTGAAAGTAATTTGCTTATCATTGTGATGCTAATACTTGTTGTGGTGATGAGCATGATGAGTACAAGTGTTATGACATGTACACAGGTTGGTCAACATTGCTTATCCCATGCAGATTGTTGCCGGGGAACCCTGTAAGATTTTTCCGGCGACGAATGGCGGAATTGTCAGTGTTTGCGCATGGTGTCCATCGGAGGGTATTGTTTTTCTCCTACTCTGATAAAGTACTCTGTATATTGTTTTTTTAACAGAAAAGGAAAATCACATTATTAATAAAACCACCCTTGGGAAAAATCAACCAATGATCGCGAAAGTAGAGTTCAAGCAACAACTAATAGAAAGAATCAACCAAGGAGAACGACGCAATCTGTTATTGTTGTTGTTAGTGGTGGAGCATTGAACCGGGTTCGAACCGCGGCGGCGCCAACCGATGAAGAATCGATCATTCTCGAAACGGTGTCGTTGAAACAAGACGACGTCATTTAGAAACAAAGAATGAATAATACAAGGACCGTAGTTTGGGTGATTGAATCACAAAATCGCAAACAAATAAAACAATGAAGAAAAGTTTCCCACATCGACAAAATCGTTAAAAGAGAAAACTTTGTGAAGTATTAAAAGGCCAGTCATTCTGAAATAATGAATCACAATGAACTATTAACTTTGGGCTTTAATGATTGGGCTAATAAATTTGGGCTTGCTCAAGGGTTCAAATTTTAAGACTTATTGGGCTGGGAATTTGAAATAATTTTCATAGAAAGCCTAGTGCCCTGCCATTTTGTGGATCCTAGATCCGCCCCTGTACACATCAATAAATTTCATAATTATTCTACATAGGTTGCATGATGTCTTCCTTCAAAATACAATGAACTCAACAATAACAGTTCATGTTTAGAATAATAATGTCCAATGACTTTACCAAACACTTGTTTGCGTATTTCCACGAAATTAGACGAAAAAAGGTTCAACGTATGTTTCAATGATATCTTTCTCTATTGGTAAGGTAAAACCATCTTGAATCTTGAAGACGACAGTGGCACCACGAGAAAAATTCATAATTTGATCAAATAAGCGCTGTGCCGAGAGATCGGTGTCATTGATTAAAAATCTCTCATTGTTCATATCCTTCCATGAATCCTCTATCATTTCCTTAAATACTTCCAATGTTTCTTCTCTACTCGTATTGTAATCTCTCATGTAACATTCGATACTTGTGACATTGCGTCCCTGTCTAGCTAGTTCCGCCTGTCATATTGTACAAGCTAAGTAACAAGATCAAGTTAACTATTAAATCATCAAATAATTACTTAATAATGATGCATTGGATGCTTAATAATAGAAAAACGTTAACTCGAACTACTAATAAAATTAAAGTGATGGCACAAATAAGAATATATAAGTTACTCTTATGTTAGTTAGGTTTGAGACAAATGATATGATTGTCCAACTTTGTAATACTATTGTTCCACTTGAACCAACCACTTTTGTAGTATATAGCTAGTCCCTCCGTTTTTTATTAGTTGTTCCAGATTTCATTTTGGAATGCTTCCAAATAATTCTTGCTAATCAATCTAAAAATAACTTTTTGACTTTTTATCTATTTTATTTACTCTAACATTAATGAAGTAATCTTTTTTAAAGTCAACCTTCATTACTACTTTACCCAAAATTACTTTTGCCAAAAAAAATTCATTCACACATTTACTCTTTTACCTAACTTACTCAACTATTTTATCTAACTCAAACAACTCTTAAAGACCATGTCAAATGAGTATGGAACATCTAAAGATAAACGGATGGAGTATATGATTCAGACGAAAATCATGTTGATATTATTACAACTACTAATAACTAACTTTTGGCCCATGCATAATACACGGTTCTTGATTTGTACTCCCTCTATCCATATCACAAAATTTTGGTGATTGAATTTTAATATTCATATGTTAAGAGAATATTCAATTTTTCTAAATAACTTTTAATATGTAACGAAGAAAGTAATCATGTGAGGTTTTATTTAAGAAGACCCTTAGCACAGGCCCCAAATCAAGGAAGGGCCCTAAAAATGTTGCAACCCATGCCAGCTAGGTCGTTCCATTTCGTTGAAAGGTACATCTTTTTCATGTTAAAATGACAAGTTTAGATAATTTTTTATTGTTCCATTGTCTTGAAAGAAAACAATTTTCAGCAAGTCAACAAGCAAATAATTAAAATTACTCAATGCTTACAATATCCAGCATTAACAATTTGGATATATGAATCAAAATGATATTATGGTAGTAATTATGATTGTTGGTGTAGTTGTGATTGGGACTAAATTTGATAGGGAGAAACTGGGATCGATCCCCCACAACAACAATTGGGAGGGGACTGGAACCCAACCACCCAGAACTGATCCTCGAATCTGGATTATCCCAAAAGGGTTAACCGCATGGTACACCAAAAAAATCATATTATGGTGTTGTTAAGTGATTTTGCACTTCACTGACAAGTCAACCACCCAATGTTGTTTTTGGTTCGGTAGAGGGCTACCTCTCTAGTTACTGATTATCTAGATAAGCTCGCTAACATAAAAATAGCTCTGAAGGTCGTAGATGAAGTCAAGAGGATGTGAATGTATGGAAATAAACTTGTTGTGGAACAAAACTGAAGCTTGAAACAAACAGAAATGAAGAGAAATGAAAGCTCTCCATTTATAAAGTAGAGATAGAGTCAGACTACAACTGTATCACAAGGAAGGATGATTACCTCCATGTTTATAAAATTGGGATAACAACAAACATGTTATTGATCCATTATAGGATGAACTAAACTACATTATGCTACACTAAACTATACTTGGCTACTAAGCCAAGTGCGGCTAAGGAAAGATAGATGGTTGTTTGATTGTGTGTTTGTTCGTTCTTTTCTTCTGCTCCAGCTTCATCTATTTATAGGCCTCAATGGTAGAGATCATGGGTTGTTAACAGCGGTTATCCCTTTGACGGTTTCGTGGTTCTCTTTTCCTAAAAATTTAAATCTTCATGCTTTCCCTCCAAGTCTCTTTTGTCGCTTGATGCTTCATAAGCCTTCTTCAATTGGGTCATTTCCAAGTTGGCATCTTCTCTTTACCTTAGCAATCGCAAAATCATCTTCCTGTCTCTTATCTTTGTCTGAGTTGTCACCCCTTTGTTTAACTTTTGCCTTCTGGACACCTTTGTCTAGACTTTTGACTCGTTCAATCTTGCTACTCAGTTGGACTACTTTGGGCTTGCCCAACCTAGTCAAGGCAAAAATAGTAGAGGGCACCCGAGGAAGAGTGATTGATCCTCTCCTTGATACTCTTTCAAGCCGAGGTTTCTAGTGCCTAGGTACCCAACTTGTGTTGTTAGGGATGACTTCATTCCTTACTAGCTCGTAATGTAACATGTCAGCACAAGAAGGACACGTGGAGAAACGTAACTTCTTCAAACCATCCACCGCTTTTGGTTTATAGAGGAAACTTTTGAATAGCTTCCACATATGTCTGAGCCTTCTGGCTACCATTCCCACTATGATCAACATTAGCGGCAACATCGCCAAACTACACCTAATTAATTTCAGTTTTATTTCCTCTTGGTTGAAAATTAGCAAGCTCCAGCGCCTAGTATTCCTGCTTTGAGATTATCAACCCCTCTATCCTCATCTTTTTATTGAATAAGCCTTTAAAAGCCTTACACTAGTAAGTTAGGTGTGTAGAACTGAAATGCCACATGCATACATTGAGATTGTCATAATCTTGTTCCTGGAATTTTGGAACAACTAGGACTCGTTCCTCCACAACACGTTCGTATAATTTTACAACAATAGCCACATTAGAGAGCTACTGCATGTCAATAAGAGAAATAGCATTACCATAAATACTGACCATATTACAATCCATCTCATATTGTTTTAATTCTGATATAAATTAAGAATCAACTTCATAAGCATTTTTCACTATTCTTAGGAAAATTAATGTTTCCTTTATCAATTTTATTCTAAATTCTATTTCTAAAAAATTACACACACTGGTTTTATGTGTGAAGGCATCATTCCATTTAAAATATATCTTTCCTTTTATTTCATTAGAATCTCTATCATTGTATCTACCTACTAGTTTAATCTTCTTAAACTTCAAGAGTGAATTAAATATTTCATCACATTTCTTCACATCAAATGTGTATTCTCTTCTTTGGTCAGTCTTAAAGTCTTTCTTTTGAGAAGACTTTTTGTTAACTAATTGGGGACATTTAAATGGTTAGCCCTGAACAAATTCAGCCATAGCCACATCCATTTGGTCTTTATCTTGATCCATGCTCTCTTTTGTGCTATTAGCATAGTTAGCATAATACTTATGATTGCTTTTGAATTCTTCTACCAAACATCCCTCATATGTCAGTACAGCACCAAAGCCACAAAGTCAGGGAAGTGTTGGCCCTCATTTTTCTTTCTAAAAGGAAAGGACAACCCCTTCTGGACTATTGAAACAAATTCGGATTTGGATAAGTTGAGATGACATTTGATATTCTCTCTCCCTCTCTCTTAAACCTTGCGATGTAATCTTCTACATGTTCCCTTTTGTCCTGTGTTATCTTGGCCAAGTCTCTAATGGAAACTCYAACTTCCACTCTAGTAAAATGRCGAAGGAATTGCCCTTACAAKTCYYGTCATGTTTGTATAGAGTTTGCAAGAAGGTGGGTGAATCAAGARAACATAKTCCCATTAAGGGAACTAGAAAATAATCTCAATTTGAGATAGTTGTTATTTGCTGCCTCCATACATTGACAGTAAATCGTGACCAAGTGTTCTTCAGCAGATACTAACCCGTCGCCAGAGAATAAGGGCGAAAAMTCAAGAAGTATGAACCCTCTACGGAAAGGATACATCCTCTCAATCCATTCAGGATAAGGATTACAAGTTCCACTCCTTGGAAAACCAGCRTTATGCCCCATGGCTCTTTGAATCATTTCCTCCACTTGCCTTAGGAGAGGTTCTTGAGGAGCCTGTCCCATATGAGCGTGAAAGTTCTCATCTTGACCATTTGAATAACAGTTATCTTGGTAATAGGCAGGATGAGGTGTTTCCCCATAGGGGTTCTAGTTAAATCTAGCTCCAGTTCCAAAAGCCCCAATATTATTAGAGTTTTATGTTCCCATCGCCTGAGGCCCACCATAGACATTACCCTATGCATGTAAACCCTGCCCCCAGCGATTACTTTGAGGAGGATGCATTTGGTTAGGATAAGCTTGATATTGATAAATGTGACTCCAGATTCRTGGAATGTAAGTGGGTTGTGGTGGTTCATGAGTAGCAGGATACGAAGTTGGAGGTATATACCCATTAGTGGCAGTTTGAAAATCGCTACTAGGGTTGAATAYCACTCCAATTCCATAACCGTTTACCCCTAAACCGAGGGTTGTTCCCGTGGGTGGAACGGTTCCCATTGACAAWGTCAWAGGGATTGAATTAGAAGACAAAGGAACAGAAGAAGGTCCTAGATCACCATGGCTATAGCCTGACTCATAGCCTTACCTTAGGCCTGCTTCTCTCCTTTAACTCTTGTTCCCTTCATTGGCATCTCGGGGAGGGATACTCCTTTATACTGTCTAAAAGGCCAGAGGGACATTTGATCCCATCAAATTGTTTGTTCTAGGATAACCTAAGGGAGGTTCTTCTTGTAGGTTATCGACAATTATTCTTSAACCTCTAGCAGTTAACATATTCATCAATCGTTGATTTAGTTGATTAT
>SNQN01008755.1:7414-19007 GCA_008642245.1 Bassia scoparia | reverse complement strand
TAGGTTGATACTTGATAGTGTTGATTAGTGTAGTTTAATTATGTTTTAAACATTTTAGTAAGGGTAAACTAGACATTTCATAGGCTAAAACTTACTAAATATGGAAAAAAAGTTTGTTGCGTTTATTGTGATATTTCCTAAAATGGAATTTGTTGCGTTTTTAKCGATACGGAGGAAGTAATAAAATAATAAAAGGTAACAATTGGTGGAAGTAAAAAGGTAAGACAACTGTATGCTTTAAGTAAAAAAAGCTTTTATTCTATTTCTTTTATCTTAAAGAAGGAGAAAAGGTTTTATCATACGCTTTTCTTTAAAAGCGTACGCTTCCTTCRCCTAGCGCCTCACTTCGCCTAACGCCTAGGCACGCTTGAGGCGCGCTTTTTAAAACCAAGGATGGGTTATTTAGTACTTTATTAAGAAAGCCTTGAAGGTTTACACTATTATTCCTTGGTTTTCAGGTTGAAGGAACAATGACTGTTTCAACAACTAGAAAGACCAGAGATCCCTACATTATAGTAAAAGCAAGAGACCTCATCAAACTTCTGTCGAGAAGTGTTCCTGCACCTCAGGTATTGCATGTCCTTTATTATTTTAGTGATTGTTATGACTTTTTTTTTTTTTTTACTAGTCCTATTTCCTCACCATTGCAATGCTATTCTCATTTGCATGCGCCATATACCCCCTTTTTAACGATAGTTTTTGGTGTACTCTGTGATAAGGTTTGTCCTTTTTATTTATGTTCCTTAGGCAATCAAGATATTGGATGATGAAATGCAATGTGACATTATCAAGATCGGTAATTTAGTGAGGAATAAGGTATGTTCAGTTAGTCCAAAAGGTGCATATTTTTATAACACCTGCGTCTGTTTATTTAACTGGAGAACTTCCTAAAATATATAAATATCTAAATGATGACCACAATGAACAATGGGCGAGTATAAATGGTATACAACGTTTTCATGAAACATATTTATAGACAGCATACTAATATCTTACGTTGGAATCTCGGAGATACAAACAAAATAGTTAGGTCGTAATAAAACGAGCGAAGAACGAAATCTTCCGCCTTGGATCGCTATACGGCGTACCAAAGGAGTATCAATTAACACTAACTAAATTAGTTGTAGAACTTCGTAATTCACCTCAGAGAACCGAAGCGGAATTTGGATGAAACCTTGGGCCTGAATCGGGAGTATAGAGAAGTAGTTGAGAGAGAGAAAAAAGGGGACCAAGCCATGTGAAAGAGCACAAGATAGAGAAGAGATATTAATCGAATTTCGTTTTTAGGTATTGGACAATGATAATATAATGGGATCCAACAAAAATGAAAGTCAGATTAAGAATAAAACACGAACGCAAAAACAATGGGAACAACATTTGAAAAATTGAGTGAAAGACAATCCTATCAGACAGATATGCCTCATTAAGTATGCGGGATCAATTCCTCAAAATAAGTGGGTAGTGCTGGAGCCTATACTTGCTAGCATTATTTTTCGCGTAGGGTTATGGTCATAATTGATAGGGAATTAATGGAGAATTTAATACCTTCGGGTACCAAATATCTACTCTCTAATTAGGACCACATTGAGAAAAGTAGTATGGTCTCTTTTAGTTGCGGCGAGTATTACGATCCAGAAAATTAAACCTTGGTTAGATTGCTTGTTGGAAGTCGACTAGCACAATCGGATGACTTGAGCATCAGAATGTGTTTAGAGTGTTTAGGAGAAGAAAGAGAGAATAGGCAAGTTAAGGCGACGGAAGAAGAGAGAGAATATGAACGTGTGTCCGGAATGAGCAAGGCAGGCAAGAATTTTATAGGTCAGCGAATAGGAGGAAATAAGGGAAAAAACCCTGCGTATAGTACGCAGGAGAGCTGCGTATAACGCAAGTGGAGGCTTCTAGTGCTCATGATCATCTGGCTCAAAATGGCGAGTAACCTAGCGTATAGTAACGCACGAGAGAATCCGCTCTTCTTGAGTATATACTTTTCCAAATAACTCTAACGCAATACAACTCTTTCATCTGACTATATTTGTCTCTGCGATTTATAAATATGTTTTTTCGTTCGATCTTCCTCTATGGTCCTTCCGACCACCTAGCACACGAGACCTTGCTGGCTCCAAGCAAGGTGAGTCTAGTAGGTGTTTAGATGTCGTTCCAGCGTATTTCCGGACGTTATTTTTTTGCGTGTTCTGTTTACGTATTTTTTTTTTTATTTTCTCTTGGCTTATGAAATTAATAAATAAATTGAATAGAAATGGTAAAAAAATCAGAAAAAATAGTATCATACGAATTGCGGGGTGAAGGAGTGGGTGAGTTAGAGCTAGGAAGAATCATTTAAAAATCATGGTGCTGATCGTCTCTTGCGTCCTGCGCATACAAGCCCTGTGTGTGCCGTGAATGAGATGCGTCTAATTATGTGCCTGCGCTTTGTTCCCGACTTCTTCTGGTGTTGCCTAGCCATTTCAAAAAGATGTGAAGGAGTCGTGGAAGCTAAAAACGCGCTGGCAAATACTTAATGGTTTGGGACACGTATCACCTCGAATATAAAGCTTAATATTGTTTAAAAATCCGAAAAGATGCCAGTGATTAGGGACAAAAGGAAATAGACGCTAAAAATACGAAAATAATTAAAATAAATTAAAAGGGAAAAATGGTTTTTGCCGTTTATTTTCTTATGTGCTCAAGCCTAGTTCCCTCTGGAAGTATGGATCCCCACGTATTTCAACTTTGTGGAGTTCCAAAGCATCTTTTTTCTAAGTCTGGGAGCAATAGCGAGACAGTTAAGAATCGAAACAACGCGATGACGCGGTAAGATGGTTTGTAGTGCACTGATATTACTCTTTTGGGGAGAGAAGACAACTATTTAGGGTGTCTACAGAGTACCATTAAGACTTCTTCACAAGTCTTCAGTCTTTCTCAGATAACGGCACGAGTAAGTTTGGTGTATCTACCGTCTGGAGCTCTAGGTAATCCGGTAATATGCTTTATTTGTGTTTCGTTGCAAAATATAAATCTTTTTCTGCCTTAATTTCCGCCTCTTTATTTTCGTGGGCCATTTCTCTTTCTCTGAAGGGCGACGTCGTCATTGTTAATACCGTTAAGGAGACGATTGAATAATTCTGTTCAGCCTCACAAAGCTTACAGTGCGCGGCCGCGCCGTGCTCCTCTCCTCCTTCGATTCCCGCTCCATCTTGTCTCTGGAACTTCTACTCCTCTATCATCAAACGAAAGTTTTGATGGATCTACCTTACTCCGTCTGCTTCTAGTGCATCTAACTTCCGACCATAGCTATAATAACACATACGTGAGGTGCACGTGGAGGAGGACTGCTTCACGTAATATTGCCTCTAGTGTGCACATTCAGACACATCCGCTCTTATTGCTTTTGGGCTCGTGCTCCTCGTATCGCTAAAGCCCTTGCTCTGCGTCCCTGCGCCTTCTCCTTCGGACTCCCTCCCTAGGTCTCAAAGAAACGTATTGTACCGATTGAAGGTGATAACTTACATCCACCACTTCAGCACATGGTCAAAACGCGTGAGTTATCAATATTGTTGGCGAGGGCTCTGATCTCATTAGCCTTGGGTCCATACCCACTGCTTAAGTGGACGATTTCGCTCATTCTCACTCCAATCTTTGATTTTTATGACTTAAACTTTATCCGAGGCAACGCACATGCCGCAGAAATAGAATTTTGACCTCCTTTAGGCCTATAAACGCTCTGTTTCAAATAATAGAATCCATTCTAGATACCAAATCTCCTCTGGTGTCTGGACCTTTATGACTAGGGCGATAAGTCTGAGAGAAGTACTGTCCTAGTCCTTTTTAACCCCGTTTATTTACTTCAAAAAAAATCGATTATTTTTATTTAGTTTTTGGATCATGGCATTATTCTGATAAATATGATTAGACAAATAGAGGGGTTTTATTATGTAAATGGTGGGGTGAGGTGGGAATTTGGTGGGAAAATTTATTCATTAAAGCCAGCAATTCTCATGTTTATCTATTTGGAATGGGATTAGATGAGGGAAAAGGGAAATCACGTGGAGAATAAAAAGGCATGATTCCCATGGTTTTATTACATATAATTCTAATATTTCCATCTCCGAATTCATCATTGCCCACTTTTCCAAACGCCCGTAAGTTCATTTAAATTCCATGAAGAAGCTGGCAAAGGAAAACTGACATCTCTGATGATAATAATTATGTAATTAATAGGTGACAGAAAATATGTGTGTAAAAAGGAAGAGTACGATAAAAGTAGTTAGTAATAAAAAAGTAACAATCACAAATAACAATGTTAATTATTTATGAGTACGTGTACGAGCGAGACTGCTCACATTAGAGCTCCATCTGAATTTCATGACACTTCCTGGAATCGAATCTGATCTCGTGATCTTGTAAGTTCACTTTAAATATTATAAAACAAAACACTTTGAAGATTTTTGTACATATATGTTTTGGGGAGAAAGTGATCTGTTCAATTGCTGCGCATCTCAGAAATAGCATGTACTTTTTTTTTTTGTATTAAATTACCATTTTATAAAAAAAATAAAAATAAAATAAAGTAAATCAACGCTTTACCATCATCACCAAGTGTCCTTATCCATGCATGGGTTTCGAAATAAATCATAACAATACTTCAAAAGTGGAATATCCAATGTTTGAGAAAACTACTGATGGAAAAACTGTTGAACAAATAACATAAAGGTGTCGAAGTGGACCAAAATGTTGAGAAATACTAGAAGCTTGTTAACAAAATTAACATACAGTTATAACGTAACTAAACAAGTTTAACGCACAATATTTTGCGCAAACTGCGATTTGATTAAATCGGTGCAACTTGTTTAATGCCCCCCGCATAATTTTTTGTAGTTTAGGTTAGGGTAAGTTGACGTAGATGGTTTGTAGCATAACAGTAGGGTGGGTTTAGAGACCGTATCATGAACACCAACAAATTGTGTCTATGGATGTCTCTCTCTGTAGCTTTTATTCATTATGATCAACCAATACACGACCGTCAAGACGTAATTTTGTTTTTAATTGTTAGTCGCCAAGATTGCTAGCTTTTGAGGAATGTTTTCTCTTAAATATTGGTTCCAGAACCAAATCTAATGAAAGTAACTTTTTCAGAAATTTTTAAACCGTCGCTACTTTATTATGACATGGCTAAGCTCGTATATGACTCGTACCCCTTCTCTAAGGTCAACATTTTACAGTTACTTTACCAATCTTTTCACCCAAAGCTGTATATTTCATAAAAATAGTTCTTCACACTTTAACTCTTTTACTAACTTGATTAGTATCAACTGTTTATACCCGCAACTACTCCAATGTGCTGATTGTTTATTCAACTCGAAGTCAACCCTTAATAAACTGTCGCCAATTCTCGGTTTGGTGAACAATTAAAAAAAACGCGAGGGAGTATTATTATATAATTCTCCTCACTTAAAACATAAACCAAAAGAAAATATTCATAAAGATGGAAGAACGCGTGACATTTTGGATATGGATGAAAGTAGAATTCAATAGGAACTACTATCAAGAGGCCGGACTAAATTTTTTTAAACTCTTTGTTCGCGTAGAGATTGTGAGCGTGAAAAGGAAATTAAATGTAAATAAGTTTTTCATTTTAAATAATTTTAAGACACCGGTACTCTATCTTCCTCCTGACACAAGTCAACGATTTGAGTCGATGAAGTATATGAAAGGTTAAGAAAATGGGAAAAAAAGATGCTCGCCTATTGTTCAAATATGATCTTGCATTATACATCAAGATTCCACATAATGCATAGGTTTTAATATATATATCTGTCGTAGCGTTACAACATGTAATAATATGAACAAGTCAACTAAGATACAAAATTGATGACAATAAACGCGATTCAATACGAGCATTCAGAGACTAAGTGTGCTTTTTCATGGTGACGATTCTAAAGCTTCTATCTTCCCATGAATCAGATAGATTGTGACCTATTTGGCTCTTATCTTTGAGGGTACTTAGCTTTCAGAGCAATAGCTTGAGGCACTCCACTTCCCTAGCAGGTTGTCTGCTTCATCAATTTTCTCGATTTGGCTGTCAAATAACAGTGTGCTAAATCCAACTCAGAATATTAATTAGGGAGAATAAAACAGCATTACGTACACCTAAATAGATCATTAGAACAAGTTGATGAATATTTCATGCCAATTACCTTTATGAACTGCTAGTGGGTTCACATTCATGTTATACCATATCGCCTTGTATATTATTATATGGTCCTAGCATGAGTAGTCTCCTGTAAGTAAACAGGCGAGAGTAAAAATAAATCTTTGTGATACTAAAATGTATCGGTGTTGAGCTGCTATCAAGATTCTTAGTGAAAATTGTGAATATAGGTCACGAGTGCTATGTGAACCTCGAGGTGGAGTGATTATCAGCTTCACTTTTTACGTTTGTCGATTTTCAGACCTGATTTCTCAGGCCTGCTTGCACCTGCCGATTGTCTCCGTGGAGCGATTCTTTGCATGACGATATCTTTTGCACTCACTCGAAGTGAGACTAGATCACACGGCAGTCTGTCAGTTGGATGTGGTATCAAACGTCGATAGATGTTTGTACAAATAGGTAGGATTTAGGTAGATCATGGTAAGTACAGGAAAATGTTTATTTTAATATATCAGAAAGGTGCCGACGGAGTATGAATGGAGAGCGCTGTTAAGAGGATATGCGGGTTACGCGAGCGTCAGGACCAGAAACGTTGTATGAACATGCTGAGACGACTGATTAAAGGGGTCCAATATTTAATAGGTTTTTGAGTTGGCACAGCGTGTATGATGTTGGTGTATAACAAGAAACGAACAGCAATATGCGAGAAAAATTGACAAATAACGATATTGCTAGAAGGAAAATTTACAGTGTACCGGATGAGGTTCATTATTATATCTTATAGCATCATAATGAAAGTATCTAAATCTACTGTTCACATTTTTTTCGTTGTCTATTGTGCAACGGCTACATATATAGACCGTCCCAGTTGAAGGAGACGGGAGAGAGTAAGACGGCGGCGGCATAATGACCACTAATACAGGTACCCATTTATTAGCATGACTCCGTGACTTGCCCTGAGCGATGAACTAGTTCTATGTACACTACAGTCTAGATAGATGAGCGCTTCACGCACGACTCCATAGCTTAGTGACAATATTACTCTACAACAGACAGTGGATATAAGAAAAGAATGTAAAAAAATTTATTGAGAAACGTAATAATATTGATGGCTAGAACTGAGATCAGAGAGAGATAGGGTTAGGTAAAATGAACAGGATCAGAGAAAGTTAGGAAAACACCGAAACAATCGGCAGCAAGCGAGCAGGAGATTAGCATAGATCTCACTCTTAGCTTAGGAGGGGCTCGTGGAGGAGAGAGGTAGTGTGGTTTATTGCATCATTACATTATATGTCCAGAATGTAGCAGTTCTCTTCTAGGAACATTCTTTCTGCAGTCGGCATAGCAGGAAGAAAGATAAACCAGGTATACGCGTACTAATCAACAAATAAAAAAAAAAAGGTATATTTACAGCCGATTTAAACATGAACATAATTCTATATTAATAGTTGAGCAGAAACTACTCACCGTTTTCATTTAGACAAGAAAGGTTCGGTAATCTTCCGAGGCAGTATCCTCTTTAATCATGGAGGAATATCTATCTAGGCGAAAAAGAGAACAACGAAAGTGAGTACAAAGAACGCTATACAATAAGAAACGCACGCTCACATACTCCCATGCGATATTCCACTTAAAACCGAACAGCTGAATATCCAACAATATGACTCTTGAGCTTATTTTAGTAGTCTTTCAGTTTTTGTCTCTAAAAAACACTGAAGTGGGTGGAGCCCATGAACGACAGGCACTATGCCTTCGTGAGTAGTGGTTTCTTAACTAGTAGTTTTGTCTTACTTATTGGATCTAGCCCTGAGCAACCACGAAATGAAGGGCCAGTAAGAAAACAGAGCAATACCAAGCAATACTTTCAAGGTGACACCGCTAGACCACCACACACACGTCAGAAACATGCCCCAAATACAACAAAACATGAGTGATCAAAAGGTAATGCAATATTGCAATCCCTTTCTTGGTATGTGTCGGCAATAACCCTTCCCCCCCACCTGCCCAAGCAACAACAAATAGATATACAACTTAAAATAAATACTGGTCCTCAGGATTACATATGGCAAAGTTGCCACGAACATACTATCCACGTTCTTTCCCTTTGTTTAGATAAATGGTCATATGTCTAGATAAACAAAACTTTCTTTTATTGGGAAAATTAGATGTGATTTTTTACCTGTTCTTCTTACTTTCTCGGCACAAAAAGTGAGTCAGTTATTGGTTATTGGTTGTTACTTCAGAAGAAACAGAAGTGTATAAGACAAATTCCAAACGACAATGAGTAACAAAAACGCTTTCAAGGTCGTACCTTGATATAGAATAAAATATCTGGATGTCATTTTGTTCTGTATGCAAATCTTTACTACAATTTTTCCTGATCTGTTTTCAATTCCTGTTAAACGTCCAATGGCTGAAAGCAGTGTGTTTCCCACTAACAGGGAGGAAATAAAGGAATCATGTATATAAGCTGATCGAATCTAATTAGAACGGTAACTGATAGCAGACAATCCAAATATTGGCCACATTGTAAAATATAATAGTCAACTTCAATGATCGCACAATTATTCTGAAAAGTGTTATTACCATATGTAAATAAGAGTAAATACGATATAAAATTGATGAACTAGATTTACATACTTCCTTTGGCACGTTTTTTTAGTTACATTAGTTTATTTTGATAAGAAATTTCCATGATATAGTTCTTGCTTCACTTTTTTGGTTTTTTTTCCTTTTATAGTGAAGCGGGCACATAAAATATCGAACTATTGCGAATGCTCGTCAGTTAATAACTGTTGTCACCACAACCTCGCCTATTAAAATACCGCTTCATACAACCACTCTTTAGTCTCAATGTCTTTCGCTTGTGGGACGCCACAAAAACTTTCCCCAAATCAAGCACAGCTTAATACACGTAGTCAAATTTCTGGCCGAAAATGCGACGTCCAAGAAAGTCAGAAGATGATGCAAACAAAAAAAATGGGAGGACAGTCACAATGAAGTAAATCTAGAGATTATTAACATTGAACTATAACTTCCTTCGTTTCTACAATACTGGGCTACAACTTCTATAGGGAAGTTTTAATATTCCAAAAGAATGGGTGATATGTGATCAAGGTGATGTGGCTCACGGGATTAGTCAAGGGTGGCTTACAAGTGGAGCGCGCGCGGTACGTGGAGATTGATGATGGAATGCAATCGACATGCCCTCCTAAGGTTAGAAGGAAAATGGTCTGACGATGACTGCTATTGACCAGTCTAATGCCTACATGGTACGAGAAAAGATCGTTGGGCCTCCAAAAAGAGCATATTTCAAAATGGTAGGGGGTACCCAACCGAATACGGATGCTGAGATGGATATGTGAATACCTCGCGAAGCGGGGATAGAATCAGAACATGAGGTAATACAGTGAGAAAACGTTTGGAGAATTGAACGATATTTGCAAACAATTAAGGAGCGAAAAATCGTTTGTGTGGTTAGTGGTATATGTAGAGAGGCATGCTCAGAGAAGAAGCACCAGGTCGGACGGAGTCCTGGGGGAAAAGATGGGATCAGAGAGTAAACCATTGACCATAGGTAAAAAGGGTATGAGACGAGCTAGTGATAGCAATGGAGATAGAGATCGAAAATGAGGTAGGAAGGATTGTTTAAAAGAGGATTTGAAGGGACTGTTGATCGAAGACATAGCACGTTGCGTGGATGAGAGGAGTGTTGAGAATATAAGTGATGACTTCATTAAACTGTTTGGACTTACTATGCGATTAAGAGCTCTGATTAGATTGAGTCGAGACTACGATTCTATTGGGGATGACATCTAATACACTGTAGCACCCCACTTATGGCATTAAGGCTCTGATTGATTGATGACTACACTTCTTTTGGGCATAATCTTCTCTCATATCTCTCTATCTACATGGGTCCCCTTTTTTTCTCTCTCTAACTCTTTCCTCCCAAATATCTAGGAGTCTATCAATTAAGAAGTGTAGCGAGAATATGTAAAAAGCAACGGAATATATTGAGAAGTTTCATAACAGAGTTGGTAAATTACTATGAAGAATGATCTAGATGATTCAGATCTAAAAATCCTATAAATTTTCAGAAACAAAACGGATCCAATATTAACAGCAAGTTCTTAAGGCACACCTGAACAAGAATGTAGCAACCCGTCAAAAATCTCAAGTGCCTGCAGCAATATAACTGTAGGTCAGTGGATTAATGTACATGTCCAACAACTCACCATAAAAAAAAGACACTAAATTTCCTTGTGTAGCTATCAAGTGCATGAGCTAAAGGGAGAGGGTGATATATGTGTATGTTGGTAGACCAGATGATGGGGGGTGGAGTCTGGGGGTGTATAAGTTATAGGTATTTGAGGGAGAGAAGAAGGGGGGATGAGAAAGTTGCCTCGACCAATCGAGATCACCTAACAACCTTCAGAGTAGAATTATTTGGACCAAGAAGATGCTGTCGCCGTTCACAAAGCGTGCCTGCGAATACAAGCCAAATACAAAAAAAATTATAACTAATAAGCTTTTAAACCAGCCACAACTATTTACATGTTGGAACACAAATGAAATAAGATAATTAACTATGAGCTGGTAATTTGATACTATATACATAAAGATCAGCCCTAATCAGCATTATGAGCAAACAATTAAATAGCAATCTGAGAACACATAATATTATTAGATTACTGTTCAAAATAAATCCAGGAAATTCCCATACTATTTTTTCAACACAAAGGACAATCTTCTAAAAAAACTATTGATCAAACTGGCAGAGACATGCAAAAAAAAAAGTGATGCAGAATGCTGGCGGGTTTGCTAATTACCAACCATGGCCCAGATCATAGTATTTTATATGATACATTCCATTTGGATTTTTTTTCATTTTTCATCAGTCCTCCCAACAACGGAACTTGTGATTCCTTAATGTAATTGGCATATTTGTAATGTCATAAATAAGTATATCAATCAAAGTGCATTCACAAGAGTGCTCCTCATCGACCTCAGCATTAATCCATTGTGGGGGGGTCGGCTAACATAGAACCAAAATGTTGATTATTCTCCGGTAGGGTCATCCCGATAATTTACATTAATCGGGATATTTATTTAGGTCTTTTTTTTTAAAGAAAAAAGAGATTCCCACGTACCAATGTTTTTCCTTATAGGCATAGATGGTCCGAAGAAAAGTGAATGAATAGGGCCAAGCCAATAGTTAATGATGAACATCTTAAAAATGGAGAGTGTATTAGATTACAGGTTAAACTCAGTTCTTTTTTTTCAACTTGGTTGTCGAATGATATTATATAATATATGTATGATAATGATATAATATATATATATATATTATATATATATATATAATAATGTCATCTAAATTAAACATACAAGGAAGTGGAGCTGCGATGACCCGTAAAGGACCATAAACAAATAGTGCAACAT
>SNQN01008754.1:0-15387 GCA_008642245.1 Bassia scoparia | reverse complement strand
ACTTCTGGAGCTGGTCAAGAGAACTTGCAAGCTGCTGGTGCCTCTCAGGGGGCATCAGAGGAGAGAAATGTAGGAGCTGACACTCCTATCACCCCATAAGGTGGGAGAAGGTCTAGAGCTCCAACTCCCACTGGGAGTGGTGGCAGGTCTGCATTTGGACCTGCCTCTAGGATGACTAGAAGTAGGTTGAGAATGCCTGACTTTGGAGCCCCCTTAGAAGCACCATCTCCCCTCCATCTGCTAGAAGGAGTCCCTCCCCAATTCAAGGGGGCAKAGTCATCCACAGAGGTGGTGTGACAATGGTGGTTCCTGCTTGTAGGCCGTGGGCCAACCCCAGCGGGGCGCTTGGGCTTACCTCGATGTGTGTGTCATGGGCCTGAGCCACGGAACCCGCACGTGAGTGCGTTRGGGAAGTGTTGTCGAGTAAGGGGAGTCGCCACCGTGCCTATATAGGTTATTCACGGACGCCCGAAACGTTGGTRCCAAAATAATGGCCCCACGTCCAATCCAGTAACCAGTCGTGGGTTCGGGGACATGGTACGGATTCAATCAGTAACCCAATCCGCCCGCATGTAGCGGCCTCTACTCGGTCTCATCGTAATTCCATTAAGCACGATTATTGGATGCACCACATCTTAGCAATTTTGAAACCTTTTTAGCGCACTAACCCTAAAGATTACTAAGTGGGTTACTATTATACACAAACAAAGACTTCTACAATTGACAAGGCGATCACTTTGTTGTTAGTCAATATTAACAAGGTGCCTAGAAAACCGATCGTCCATGATTATCTGACTTTAATGTGATACGCATAATTTCCGGTCTTTTTTAAGCAAATAAAAGGTGGTTGAATATATATATATACAATATGGATACATACACCATGAGAAATACATAAATATGAAAAACTATATATAATATATGTACGCCATCCTCACCTTGTCACTACAATTAAATTATTGTCAGTTTAAATCGAATAAAACAATTCGTTAAAGATGGCTATACAAAACACAAAGAGAATGTTAGTAATGACTAGCAACAATAAAAACAACAATGGAAATAAAAGGAACAATAAAATTAACGAAAGTGAAACATTAACCCTATGTATTTACATGAATCAATTAAAAAGTGAGTTTCTACATTGTGTTGATTTAATTTGGACTCGTAATAATAATTAATCAAGTTAAAAGAATACGAAAGAGAGTTGTGGGTGAGTAATCTCAGAATTATACCTCGTTCTCGCTTGTCAATGTGAATCAAAAAGACGCAAAAGCTCGTATTTGTGTATGTATTTGTGGAAAATTTGAAAATGTGTGAGAGAGAATGTAGACACGTATACGAAACTTGGTCGAACGTGCTTAGGTCGTCCAGAAGTCCCCTCGAAGTCGGAGGCAAAGGGTATTTATAGGCACGAAGAGGGAAAAAAACGAGCGTATATACGCAGGGAGCTGCGTATATACGCTCGTGGGAGCGTATATACGCAGGGAGCTGTGTATATACGCTCCTAGGAGCGTATATACGCAGGCCTCTGCGTATATACGCTTCTAGTATTTTTCCAAAAAGACGAAAATATTTTGATTCGGAATAAATTTTTGCCAAACATCTCGATTTTCTGAGATGGTGGATTATTCTAGACGTCCCCTCCTGCAAGAAAGTATACTTCTAGGAGATTCTAGAACACTCCACGTATTTTTTGGTATTTTCTGATTATTTATGTATCTTCTGTGTATTCTTTGTATTTTGATATTTTGTAAATATTGCAAAATTCATAGAAAATCATAGAAAAATCAGAAAAATAATTTAAAAATACTGGCGAATTCAGAAAAATGTGACGAACGTGATGAAAAATAGAAAGCGTGAGAATTGCCAGTGTAAACCCTTGAGATTAAAGAGAAAATCAAAAGAAAATATTTTTGCCTCTCATTTGACCTTTGACTCATAATTTCGAGCGTGACTTCACATATTTCGAGCCCCTTTACGAGTTCAATTGCGTCTTTTCTAATTCAAATCGATCGCGACATGTGGTATGTTTCATCATTGATTACTCATTTGGGGAGACACATTTAGGTGTCTACCGAAGCCCCCACTTTGACTGAGTCTGGAGAGACGAAAGTCTCGTAAGACGAAAGTCAAAGTATTCGATTCGGGACGGAGAGCAACTCAAGACGTTCTGCGACCCTGAGTTACCCTTTTTCGCCGGTACCTGCAAAACAAAGGTTAGTTTTACCTGTTACCGCGCCCCATGCGGTTTGATTTGCTCGCTTGGGAATTTCTGGTGCGGGAGAAATTCCAAAACCCGAGAGAATGTGTGTCTGCGGAATTTCTAGAGCGCGAGAAGATTCCAAAACTCGAAGTGTGTATGCGGAACTTCTGGTGCGGGAGAAGATTCCAAAACCCGAAAGAATGTGCGTCTGCGGAACTTCTGGAGCGGGAGAAGATTCCAAAACCCGAAGTGTGCATGCGGAACTTCTGGTGCGGGAGAAGATTCCAAAACTCGAAAGAATGTGCGTCTGCGGAACTTCTGGCGCGGGAGAAGATTCCAAAACCCGAAAGAATGTGCACCTGCGGAACTTCTGGTGCGAGAGAAGATTCCAAAACTCGAAAGAATGTATGCGGAATTTCTGGTGCGGGAGAAGATTCCAAAACCCGAAAGAATGTGCGTCTGCGGAACTTCTGGCGCGGGAGAAGATTCCAAAACCTGAAAGAATGTATGCGGAATTTCTGGAGCGGGAGAAGATTCCAAAACCCGAGAGAATGTGCGTCTGCGGAACTTCTGGTGCGGGAGAAGATTCCAAAACCCGAAAGAATGTGTCTGTGAAATTTCTGGTGCAGGAGCAAATTCCAAAACCCGAAGTGTGCATTTGTGGAATTTCTGGTGCGGGAGCAAATTCCAAAACCCGAAGTGTGCATATGTGGAATTTCTGGTGCGGGAGAAAATTCCAAAACCCAAAGTGTGTAAAGGAGCAACAATCGCGTATAGCGACGAATGCCGTATAGGCGTGGGTAGGCAACTGCATGTAAGATGGGCCCTAGCCTCGTGTAGAGGTGGTGCAATGTGCAATGTAATGTGTTTGTGCAGGATGCATATGCATGATGATGTTTATATGCTCAATGCATGATGGTGCTTATGAAGTGCTTACAATGACTACATGTGTAATGCATGTTTGTCCTTAGATCTAATGCATGAAATGACCAAGGAAATTGACTAATGGTAAGATGCTTTTGGATTGCGGGATGGAGCCGTCTCAAGCCCCCATTCGAGCAAAGGCGATGCTTGTGATTGCAAGTGAGCCCCCAACCCATGGGGTTTGGGTGTATGGGAATGGCTTAATTTGTGGTGTTGATGGTTGGTTTAGTGGGTGAGCCCCCAGGTTGATCGAGGTTGGGGCAATGGTTGATGGAGTAAGGTAAGGCTGGTGAATTTTATGGAGTCATGGGTCTTGGCTTAACATTTTTGGGCTGATAATGGTAAGGGATGAGGTATTGGGATGTAATTTTGATTTGCCCAAATCGGTGACTTGAGTTGAAGGTCGCATGAGGAGAGAACATGGAGAAAATGCTGCAATGCGATGCTTTGAGGAGGATGCATGATGATCGCTACAGAGTGATAGCCTAAGGAAGAGTTGAGGAGAGCCCCTTAAGGTGCATGAAAGAATAGGCTAAAGGTTCAAGAAAAGACAAGGCTAAAATTTGTGACTAAGGGTAAGTAAATGGGGAATTGATGTGGTTGGCTAGATGATGTAGGTTCAAGCTCGAGTCTATGTCGGGTGCTACACTAGGAATTTGTGCTTCTAGCCTTAAGAGAATCAAACTAATTGGGAGAGTGGACCTCTGAATGTTATTGAGTTATTGGGTCGGACCTCGAGAAGAGGATTCCTACGTATCCTTTCGGAATCAGACCGTCGTAGTTCTTAATGATGATTTGGACAATGCCTCGTGTGAGAGGGCTTTTGTGGTTGTAATGTGAGGCTGTGGTTTGAGGGTTGAAAAAGGCTATATGATGATGAAGTGACCCACGGTGCGCAGTGTGCTTTTTAGACTTTTGCTTTTTTATTTGATTTGGGCTTTGAGCTTTGATTTGCATTGGACATTGATTTGCATTTTTGATGACTTTTGTATTGAACTTTGTTTTTTTGCTTTTTTCCTTTTTGCCCATTTTATTCTTCTTTTTTTTTCTTTTGCACATGTCTTTTCCTACGCACCGTTTGATCCAAAGGGTTAGGCAGATGTGGGTGATGAAAGAAAGATAGGCTGAATGATAGTGTTTATGGCTCAAAGGGTTGCAAGGGATTTTGATTTGATGTATGAAGGGAATGGAGGGAAGAGATTATTTTGTGGAGCTATGAAAGAAGGCCTCTCTTGGCAATGTCCATTGAATTATGAGGTCGATTATTAATTTGATTCCATTAAAGTTAGAAGCACAAACTATATGGAGGCTAGAGAGATAATAGGGAAAAAAAGTTTTATTAATACCAAATGAATTTATTACATAGAGGCTAATTGCAGAATCTAAACCTAATGACATAGACCCGAAATGGAGAAAAAGAAATGATACACAGTCTAGGGAAAGGAACTCTCCGACTCGACTCTAAAGCTAAGACCCTGACTGACTCATGCAAATCGAAGAAGATCATCCTCTATGTCCACTCCAATGTCGTAGACCTTTGCGAATGTGGTAAAGCCTCGATACTTGAGATGATCTTTGTATTCCGGTTGGAGGCCAGAAATGAAGGTCTTGACCATCTCTTCTTCAGTTGTAGCGGAGACTAGGGTGGCAGCAACTCCTCTCCATGTAGCCAGATAGGTAGTGAACCCCTCGTTCTTTCCCTGGTTAAGGATTTCAAGCTCTCGGAAGGATGTTTGGGTCTGAATGTTACCCTTGTATCTTGCCATGAATGCGTGGATGATGTCTTCCCAAGTAGCTATTTCTTTCTCAGGAAGTGAAAAGAACCACTTTTGACATATCGGTTCCAAGGAAAGGGGAAAGACCATTGGAAACAAGGCAGATTCAATCCCTTTAAGTGCCATGGTGGTCTTAAATCCCTTTATATGGAATCGAGGGTCATCAGTCGGCTTGAACTTGGGTATGTCTTCGGCTGAGAAATCCTTTGGCAGTTTGGTTGAAATGTTAGGGTCAAGAGGAGGTTGGTCTTGGTAAAAGGTGGGGTCAATGGCTTTTTGGATTGCCTTTTCAAATAGCTTGTCCAAGGAAGTGCTCGAGGTCAACTCCTTGATCTTAGCTTCAAGCTCTTGAACTTGCTCGGCAAGCTTTTGGATCTTTTCTTGTTCGGAGGCCATTTTGTGGTGTTAAGGTTAGTTGGAGGAAGGTTAGGTTTGGATTGGGCTTAGGGATCAAACTCTTCGGGCCGAGCAAGGGCTATGGAGACGGCTTCACCCTGTTAAAAAAGAAATAAACTCTTAGTGAACTCCCTTGGTCATTATGGATGCAGATGCAAATGCATGTCCTAATTCCATGGTCATCTTTCCTAGAATGAATGCATGAATGCAAGGTGCCCTTTCGTTTTTTTGAATTTTTTTCTTTTTTTGTTTTTTTTTGTTTTTTTTCTTTTTTTTTTGTTTGAAAGGGCACCACATGACATAGGAATGCACATGTCCTAAGTGGTTAGGGTCATGCCTAGATGTGCTAAGGGTCGAGTCTAAGTTTGGCCAAAGGTCAATCCTATGTGAGTACGATCAAGGTCAAAGTCTTAGGTCAAAGTCTGTGCCTACCCTAGTGGTCAAGGGTCAAGACCTAAGGTCGAAAGTTTGATGGACAAAGTCCAAGTGAACTATGGTCACAGACTAAGGTAGAGGTCAACTAAAGTCACTATGGGCTATGAAATGCATGATGTGAGCTAAAAGATGACCATGGACTACATGAATGCGATTATGAACATGTGTTACGGTCAAGAACTATACAATGACTAGGGCCCACACAATGCACATATACACATGACACATGATGACGAGTCAACTATGGTCAGTAAAAGAAAGGTACCACGCCTAAGAGTAGAGCTGGGTCCAATTTCACCACTTTCACGGTAAGCGATGTATGGCCGAGTTACCCCTTATGTACACGCATCCCGTAACACGTGCACACACGGCATGGGTGGGATAGGACTTGCCTTAGCCATGCGATCCATTAACCACATGGAACCAAGGTAGTATCCCCCCTTAAGCTGGTCTCGAGCATAGAACATGACCATATTGAGACCAAGGAGCCTAAGGCGTAACCCTATGCGGAGGGTCACATGCAAAATGCAAAAATCCAATAATCGTGAAGATGGAATTACGAGACTTTCAAGTCCGTCCACTTAACCTAACGGTGATTACCCCCAGTGAAGTCGCCAAATTATAGGTCGTGCGCCAACCCCGCGGGGGGCTCGGGCCTACCTCGATGTGTGTGTCGTGGGCCTGAGCCACGGAACCCGCACGTGAGTGCGTTGGGGAAGTGTTGTCGAGTAAGGGGATTCGCCACCGTGCCTATATAGGTTATTCACGGACGCCCGAAACGTTGGTGCCAAAACAATGGCCCCACGTCCAATCCAGTAACCAGTCGTGGGTTCGGGGACATGGTACGGATTGAATCAGTAACCCAATCCGCCCGCATGTAGCGGCCTCTACTCGGTCTCATCGTAATTTCATTAAGCACGATTATTGGATGCACCACATCTTAGCAATTTTGAAACCTTCTTAGCGCACTAACCCTAAAGATTACTAAGTGGGTTACTATTATACACAAACAAAGACTTCTACAATGGACAAGGCGATCACTTTGTTGTTAGTCAATGTTAACAAGGTGCCTAGAAAATCGATCGTCCATGATTATCTGACTTTAATGTGATACGCATAATTTCCGGTCTTGTTTAAGCAAATAAAAGGTGGTTGAATATATATATACAATATGGATACATACACCATGAGAAATACATAAATATGAAAAACTATATATAATATATGTACGCCATCCTCACCTTGTCACTGCAATTAAATTATTGTTAGTTTAAATCGAATAAAACGATTCGTTAAAGATGGCTATACAAAACACAAAGAGAATGTTAGTAATGACTAGCAACAATAAAAATAACAATGGAAATAAAAGGAACAATAAAATTAACGAAAGTGAAACATTAACCCTATGTATTTACATGAATCAATTAAAAAGTGAGTTTCTACATTGTGTTGATTTAATTTGGACTCGTAATAATAATTAATCAAGTTAAAAGAATACGAAAGATAGTTGTGGGTGAGTAATCTCAGAATTATACCTCGTTCTCGCTTGTCAACGTGAATCAAAAAGACGCAAAAGCTCGTATTTGTGTATGTATTTGTGGAAAATTTGAAAATGTGAGAGAGAGAATGTAGACACATATACGAAACTTGGTCGAACGTGCTTAGGTCGTCCAGAAGTCCCCTCGAAGTCGGAGGCAAAGGGTATTTATAAGCACGAAGAGGGAAAAAACGAGCGTATATACGCAGGGAGCGGCGTATATACGCTCGTGGGAGCGTATATACGCAGGCCTCTGCGTATATACGCTTCTAGTATTTTTCTAAAAAGACGAAAATATTTTGATTCGGAATAAATATTTGCCAAACATCTCGATTTTCTGGGATTGTGGATTATTCTAGACGTCCCCACCTGCAAGAAAGTATACTTTTAGGAGATTCTAGAACATTCCACGTATTTTTTGGTATTTTTTATTATTTATGTATTTTCTGTGTATTCTGCGTATTTTTATATTTTGTAAATATTGCAAAATTCATAGAAAATCATAGAAAAATCAGAAAAATAATTTAAAAATGCTGGCGAATTCAGAAATATGTGACGAACGTGATGAAAAATAGAAAGCATGAGAATTGCCAGTGTTAACCCTTGAGATTAAAGAGAAAATCGAAAGAAAATATTTTTGCCTCTCATTTGACCTTTGACTCATAATTTCGAGCGTGACTTCACTTATTTCGATCCCCTTTACGAGTTCAATTGCGTCTTTTCTAATTCAAATCGATCGCAACATGTGGTATGTTTCATCATTGATTACTCATTTGGGGAGACACATTTAGGTGTCTACATTGCTGGTCATGGGCCAGGCCTGGGCGGTCAGTCTTCTAAATTGCAGCAAGATCTACCTGGTGACAAGGGAAAGAGGATAGTGGATGAAGTTGTGTCTATTGATAGTGATGAGGAGGAAGAGGCCAAGAAGAGGAGAATTCAGGAAGATATTGGCCTCCAGGTTGCCAGGGAAATACAGGAGGCTAAGTGGAGCTCAGGTGGAGGTAACCTGTAGGGGGTGCCTAGGATGCACCAATCAGGTGGTTTTGAGCCTTGGTTTCCTGAGGCTAGTATGGGTGCCATCCCCTCATTTATAGTTGGTCAACCAACATGGGCTGGTGTCCCAATCCTCCAGGCCACTTCCTCTGCCAGCCAAGCAACCATGTGCATTCCTTCTATTCCAACTTCAGTTACACCAACAACCTCAACAACAGCAACTACAACTACAGCAACAGCAACAACTACCACAACAGCAACAACAGCAACAGCTACTACAACAACAACTACAACAGCAACAGCAGCAACTACTACAACAACAGCAACAGCTACAACCACAGCAGCAGCACCTACAACAGCAGCACTTACAGCAGCAGCAGCATCAACAACTATGACCACCCATCAGTGGTCTAGTGCACCAGCATCATCCTCTTTTGGACCTTTCTATGGTGGTGCCATAGTTCCATATGTAGTCAAGTCTGCCTTTGAAGAGGCCAGGACTTACCCCAACATGGGCCTAACATTGATGAGAACAGCTTGGTTGCCAGGAACTTGCTCTTTCATGCTATCACTCCATATGATGCTCCCATAATGGATGATGATAGGGTTTAACCAGCTCTTTGAGTACCACCTTGCTCAGGTAAAAACCTTGTCTCTTAATTTTTAGCTTTAGCCAATTTGAGATACTTATGAGTGTGCCTAACCTTAACATATTCACTTTATGCAGACTGTCAGGTATGGGCTTATCACTTCCTTAAGCTATGAAGCTGCCACACACTCCGGTTCATGCCTCTCAGATAGGAACAGGCAGATTGASGTGAGGCAGCAGGTTCTCGAGCAAAACTATGAGAACTTGAGGAGGGGTACCCATGTAGAAATTGAGAAGGTYCAGAACGAGCTGAGGACTACCCAGGGGACCATCTCAAAGCTAGTTACTGAGAAGAAGGACCTCATAGAAGCYAGGGATAAGGCCCAGAGGAACAAAGAACTTCTTGAGCTGAGGGCCTCAAGTCTAGCTGATGATGTGTCCTTCAGGGATACAATAATCAATGAGCTCAATGAGGCAAAGAACACCCTGGAGAACTCCCTAACCCAAGAAAGAGCAAGTCTGGCTGGGATGGATGTGCTAGTAAGGAAGCTGACTAAGGAGCAAGGTGCTTTAAAGGATGAGAAGCTGAAGATATTGGAAGATCTCACCAACCGCTTCTATTACACCTGGTTAGTGTGCTTCAGGTGTGCCAAGCATGTGGATCCTAACCTGGACTGGTCCAAGGTGGAAGAGGCCCTGGAAGTTGGAATTGGTGAAAAAAGCCCCCCAGGTGAAGTATTGCCACCCACCTTAGCTGAATTCTTCACTCCCAACATTCAAGGCCAGATGGCTGAACAGACAGAAGGTGTTAGAAATGAAAATATGCAAGTGGAAAGAGGTATGGAGCTAACTTTCCTTGACAACACACCAGGTCTTGATGACTTGGTTTTAGTCATAACCATGGGAGATGATTTTGTTTCAGGTGATGTTAATGATCCCATCCATCCACAAGGGGTTGTTCCAATCACTGCCAGCCCTGCTGAGACTCCAGCAGGTGAAGCCCTTCCAACARCTCAGAGTACTAACCAAGAAGGACCASTGGTGGGAGATGTAGCAGACAAGGAGATAGAGTAGAGTGCCAACGAGGAAGCCATWCCTGTTGACGCAACTCAGCCTGGAGATGATCAAGGAGCCCCACACCAGGAGGGAGAGAATGCAGGTGAGCTTAGCAAAGATGGTGATGCAGCTGAGGAGTCCCAGCTGAATGGTCCTACATAGAAACTCGTGTGGCTACCTGGTGAATCAGAGACTTCTTCTAGTGGAAGTTCTCCTGATCTGGCTGCATGATGTACTCAACTGCCCCTGTCCTCTATCCAGTTATCAGCTTTTGCATCTTTAAACTTTAGCTTTTATGTGTTGTAGTACAAGAACAATATTTTAATTGTACCTGTTTCAAAGAACAATTTGGTTGTTGGCCCTTGTYWRGACCCTCTTTTGGATCYTGAGCCAGGCAGCCACCAGTAATGGTTATGTAATAGCTTGCCCATAAGGGTAGTAATACTTGTTTTAAATATTTTGGTATGAAATACTCTGGGTTTTATGTCTATAGATATGCCTATAATGCACAAATAAACCCAGTAAACATGTTAAACTCCTGATATTTACATTATGTAGCATTATATGACATGTTAAATAGGATCTACAGAACCAGGTAAAAGGTACCAGGGGTACTAGTTGTCCCCCCAAGACTTATATGAATTAATATATGAAATTGAATCAAAATAAGTGTTAAATGTTTGGGTATTAAATCCTATAACTTTGTCAAAAATTTTGAGAAATTGTGCATATTTATGGTCTGAATTGTTTTTTTTTTTGTTAAAACAAACAATTCATGTTTTCAGTGAAATCCTACCAGGGGTATCTAGTTCTCCCCCCAAGAATTCTATAATTTAATATATGAAATATTTTAACCACATATGTTTTTGTAAGATAACTTAATTATGCAACATTTGAACATTATGCTAAATTACCTGGAGAATGACTCCCCTCAAATTTTTGCAAATGATAAACCAGAAGACATAATCTTATGGCACCTGGCTCTTTGTGTATAGAGCAGGGTTTTACCAGGTGGTAACCATCCTAGTACCTACTTGCGAGGAAGTGGGATTTTAAATTAAATGACATGATCATACTGACACCTTTTCTCATAATGATAGGATTATTACCAAGAGACATAATCATGCCGGTACCTAGTTCTAATGAACAAGGGTTTTTGTCCATGACTAATTAAGGATGCACCCTTATCTCAAAAGATTAGGATTTAGACCAGATGGCCTTCACCAATCTAGTACCTGACCCTACTAGTAAGGTAGGATTTTAACCAGTTGGCTCTTCACCGCGCCTGACCTGGCCCTTGTCAGTAAAGGCATGAATTTCACAGTTGGCTCTTCACCATCTTCGGTAACCTGGTCTGTTAGTAAAGGCAGGATTTTTACATATTTACCTCAAAAGAGATGAAATATTTACAACCTAACAAAGTAATAAGTAAAATAAAACACTAAAAAGAAAATAATTACAACTTAGATGGCTAAAGATGCCTCTTCTGTTACATTAATACATGGTTGAATTTCTTATCTTAGCAAATGCTTTACAAAAATTACAAGATATGTAATAAAAACCTAGGCATGATACCTCTTGAGTTGATCTGTGTTCCAGAATTTGGCAGTTTGTGCCATCCAACTCCTTGTCTGTATGGTGTCAGCCATACTCTGAGAATATTCTGTATGGTTTCTTCCAAGGTGGCTGAGAGTTTGCCATGAATACCAGCCTTATGAACTGTTGGAGACTTCCTAAGAACAAATCACCAACTGCAAGTGGTCTTTGTCTGACTCTTCTATCTGTAGCATTTGGCACCCTTTGCATATAGGCTGCATGCCTAGTTGCTGCATCCTCTCTTAACTCTCCACCAGATCAAGGCATTCTGATAAAATCTGCTCATTTTGAGATTGGCTATATTGTGAGAGTCTAAGAGAGGTGGAGCCAACTTCAACTGGTATCAAAGCTTCTGTGCCATACACCAAAGGTGTAAGATGTGTCCAATGGACCTTTTGGACTGTGGTTCTTAATGACTAGAGTGTGCTTGGTATTCTTGGAGCCATAAACCCTTTTTTTCATCCAATTTCTTCTTCAACCCATTTAGGATCTGCTTATTTGCTGCTCTGGCAGCCCATTAGATTGTGGTTGGCAAACTGTGAAAATGCAATCTTGATCTTGAACTGCAGGACAACCGGGCCTTCAGAGGATCATTATCAAACTGTCTTCCATGGTCAAACACTATGCAAATTGGAATACCATACCTGGTTAGCCACATACTGCCATAAAACTTTTGACATCTTTCTCTGAAATGTTGAATAACCCCTCGGCTTCAATCCACTTGCTGAAATAGTCCACTAGCAACAATTAACCTTTCCCCCCCCCCCCCCCTGGCCTTTGGGAAAGGACCCAAGATATCCACACCCCATTGAGCAAAGGAGATGGGATTAAGGATTGACTGTAGATCATTGCTGGCTGATTGATGGAGGGTGAAAACCTTTTGGCATTGTCACACTCAGTGACCATTTCCCTGGAATCTGCATCCATAGCTGGACAGTAATAGCCAGCACGGAGGGCTTTGTGGACCAGGGTTCTAGAACCTGCATAATGGCCCACAAACCACTACAAAATTACTCTATAGAGACGGATATTTTAGAGACGGAAAAAATTCCGTATCTAATTTAGCAACGGAAATAAACAAATCCGTTTCTAAAAACCATTAGGACGGATTATTATAATCGGTCCCTAATTTAGGGACGGATCCCAAAATCCGTCTCTATGTTTAGCGACGGAATTTATTTCGCTCCTAGATTAGTGACAGGAATTTATGAAATCCTCCCCAAATATGTTGATATGGTAAAAGAAACAAGCAGCTGTGAACAGTATGGGACGGAATATACTTATCCGTTGCTAAATTAGGGACGAATAATAATATCCGTCGCTAATTTAAAGACGGAAATATATATCCGTCGCTAATTTAGGGACGGATATTAATATCCGTCGCTAAGCTAGGGACGGATATATGTTTCCGTCGCTGAGGGTTTTTATTATATTCGCAACATTAATAAAGAAACCCAACTTATCATATAGAGCAAAACCTTATTTCAGATTTCAGACGGACCAACTCTCAAATTCATTCAAACAATTTAACCTAACCTTCATTCAAACAACTCTCAAATTCTTCCTTTCTCTCACAATTTATTCCCWGAATCCTAATCACCCTAAAATCCYCATTACTCACAAACCTTGCATCTCTCACATTTTTTTCGAACCCATTTTTTCAATCGGAGACACCTAATTTCGCAGTTCTACTCGACGACGTTTGTTACTGGTGCTACGGTGGTTGCTTGTGCAACAGTGGGGCGAGCTGGTGCTATTGTTGGTTGCTGCGACGAGGGAGATCTGCGGGGAGGTGGTGCGGCGACTTCAGCCTCCACTCGACGCACCGCTCCGTCCAGTCAGAACGTTAGGTACAGTACAACTCCAACTTCCCAACTTCTACAAATTTCATTTTTTTTTAATTAAAACAATTGGGAAATTGATATCAGAAAACCCTAATTTACAATCTTATCACGAACTGAATTAAGAAACGAATAAGGATTATCAACAGGTTCAACAGAATGAGAGTAAAATTGAGAATAATACGAAAATGGAATACAAGTAGTGCTACTAAAAATAGGATGAAGATGAAGTGAAGCAAGATTACGAGTAGTAAATTATAGATTTAAGATCAAAGATTGCTTTGTCATGTGTTTTAAAGAATGTATGTATGATAATTAAGAGATAGAGATTTTTGGAAGTGAAAGGGAGAGGGGTGGTTAATTAGGAGGGGTGTGGTTAGATGGATGATAGTTAGAGTGTTATAGTCTCTCACAGAAATCCATAGTACTAATGTACACAATAGAGTATTAATGTACTTAATTTGAGCTTATGGAGAAGGCCAGACACTGACATCTAGGAGTGAGTATTAGTTTTAATTTCTCCCCTCTTAAAAGGATTCTAATAAAATAAAATTAAGATAATGAAATTACTTTTAAAATATTATTTAAATAAATTCAAACATGATGGATATAAAAATCCACAACGGATAATGTCCTTCAAGTCGCACATTGCTTTCTATCACATCGTTTCAAACGAAGTTTTACCATATAACTTTTCTCAAATTTGGAACCGATATGGCGATATACGGTTAATTTAATTATCGAACGATGAATASTCATTGGTTGAGTCTAAATAGTCAATTTAAATGAGTTGGGATATTTTAAGATAAAAAGGGTGAAGAAAATAGAGACAATGTATATAAGAATTCAAGTAGTACGTACCAGTCAAAACATAAATCCAAGATTAGGCAGCAAATAAAAATGTGTGAATTGTGAAAGTGAATATATAAGAATTGTATATTTGTAGGTCAAACCATAAATTGATGATTAGGCAGTAGGCAGCAAGCAAGGCGGTGTTGAATGTGACAGTAATTAGAGAAGAAAAACACAAAGCTTATTTCCTCAATAGCAAGATAACAACGAGAAACTGACTATAGAGGTAAATAGCCAGGATTAACTCTACACTTTTCATCATTTTCAACTCTTTTGTACTGTAGTGATCATATCATTACCTATATAAGAACTAGTATTTGATGCACGCGATGCGTGCTTGAATATTTTTTATGCGATAATTTTTTTCTTTTTTTGCATAATTGCTAAAAGTAAAAAATTAAATGTTAAACATATTTAATTTTCTAGTACATTGCCTTGGCTTTGGTTCTTGTGACTTTTAGGTCTCCCATCCCAAATTTTCTTTTTCTTTTAGCTATTAATTAATATGATGAAAATTAGTGTTAAGAAGTTGAATGCTATGATTTCAAAGTCAATAATCTAATAATAAAAATAATCGGTACCTCATTTGTTTGAATTTTTATGTAGAATTAATATATAGTTTCACTTAATGTAATACCAATTTGGTTTGTTCCATATATGTTTTTTAGCAACTATTTGTCTTATGAATAGGATTGAACTTGTTATTTTTTTATATGTTTAATAAAGAGTACTTAATGTGTATTGTTAATTTGATAAAATAAATTTAATGGTGTATACATTTTCATATATTATTTTTGTTAGAATAATGGCATTAAACTTGAGTGAGTAATTAATTCCATTTTTTAGTGTAAGTTTTATAGCTATAAATTTGGAATTTTAATATATATTTTTAAAATTGTTTCAAATCATTAAGAGGTACCTAGGGTCTAATTTCATAGGGGGGACACCATTGCTCCCCCCTTGGCTTATATATATAGAGATACACGATGCTTTCAATCCCAAAACAGAAACTAGTCAAAACGGACATCAATAACATCATAAAATTTATAAAGCCACCCACATGTTCGCCTACATATCTCTATTCCTTTTGTTTGGCATTAGTTGCGACAAATCTGCCCTACTTTGCTTGGATTTTTTTACCATTTTTGGATTGTTAATCTTTTTTGACAGCTTGTTCATCTCTCTCC